>VBSM01003144.1:6349298-6378229 GCA_008086735.1 Cheirogaleus medius
GCCTCCCAGAGTGCTAGGATTACAGGCGTGAGCCACCGCGCCCGGCCCATAATCAAAATTTTTAACAAATAAGAGAGAATAGGGTAAGTGGGGATGGCATGGAGAGTCTATATACCTGGTTCAGCACCACGAGATCCCATAAATTGCTAGAAGCTAGCCACAATTTTGCCTCAGAGCTCCCTAGTGGCCAAAGCAAAATGAGAAGCATAACCTTGTGGCCATAAGACTCACTGTTTACAAAAGTGTAAATTTTAAAATAAGAAAAAAATCTTTTAGTTTCAAAAGAAAAAATGTAAACGAAACCTGATATGATTCAGAAACTAAGAAATAGAGGCATCTTTTAAAAAGTAAGATATTACTTCTTTCCAAGATTTTGTTTTTTCATGTAATATCAATCTCTGAAGATCATCAGTTGAAACTCTGATGCTATTTTTAAGTATAAGGAGGAGAAAAAGAAAGAAAATAGAACAAAATAGTATAGTCAGCACATCTTAAAAGCTGAATAGCCAGGAGAAAGTATGTGTTTGCTCTGTTGAACCACATTTAAATGACTCTAAATTTGCTGACTTATGCCATCATTTTGGAGTCATTGGAATTTTTCCAAAGCAGCTAAATGAATTTCCTGACCATGTTGGGCCATTTAAAGTATTAATTGGTATCATGCATTCAGTATGAAAAAGTCTCACTTTGATCTTCTAAAAAAAATTTTAAAGGATTTTTTTACGGGATATTTCTTTCCGCTTCTGGGAAATTATCTGCAATAGTTGCATATGGTTTTGAAATAATGAGAAGTCAGAATTCTCAGCCCCCTCCCTGTATCTATTTTCAATGAGTGGGCTTTTTTTTCTGAGCAATTTATAGTGATGATATACATAGAACAGAGGAACCAGTAAAATGAAGAGAGAGCCACTCTAAGACACACAGGGGTGTGCTCTGATCCTGCACTCCCAGAGAAAGAAACATTTTTAAATACTAACAATTTCACTATATCCTATTGTCTGTCTGGTTCTGGGTGCTTCCTGGGAAATCACATTAAAGAATTCAATAGGTGGGCTTGAAAATCCAGAAAAGGGAAAATTAAATTCCTAGAGATGGTCAAGAATATCTTATTCATAAAGAGCCTTTTCCCCAGGACCTTGGAAACATGTAATATAACCTTCAAAGTAAAAACGGTTGTTGCATTAGTTCTGCTTAGCTGACCATGAATACTAATTGCAGGAAGAATTAACTGAGCCCAATACCTGGGGGCGGAAGCACACAAAAGTGACCGGGAAAGCAAACAATGAATAAGGTAAAAATGAGCATCCACACCCCTATTCAACTCAACAGGGTCTGCAACAGAACCCTAAATTACAATGAAATCAGTATCTGCCCCTCACCCCCAGAGATTAGAAGAAGGAAGAGAGGCAGTCGCTGCGAGATTGGGTTTTTTGAGCAAAAAAAATACATGCTTTTGCTCTCCTTTCTCTTATTCAAATTCTTTTCTTTATCCCCTTTTCCTCTCTCCCAATTGTTGCAGTCCCTCTACAGGTTCAGGAACTTTACTACTGTTGGTCAAGAGCCTGTTTTGCCTGGTATCTCTGAACTAGAGAAAACCTGGCTGGTGGCGAGAGAGCTTTAGGGTATGATCGGGCCTGGATGTGAATTTCAGCTCCGCAAATGACTAACTGTGTGACCTCAGGTAAGTCACTAAGGGCCTCAGTTTCCTCATCTGTAAAATGTGGACAATAATGCCCAGATCACAGAATCCTGAGGATAAAATGAGAAAATATCTATGAAGTACCCAGTACATAACAAATCCTGAACAAATACTACCCTCTGGATATTTCCCACCAACACAGAAGCTGCTTGAAATTTTTTCAACACCTTCAGTATCCCTGCCCCTTCTGAGGGAGAAAAGCCTCCACCCCACCTGCAGCCAGAGCTGATTGGCCAAACAAGAACACATGACCCAGGCTCACCCAACCAGATTCTCTCTCCCTGGAATGTGGACTTGGGCCTGAGATTGTTGGGGGGTCCCTCTGGGAGAGGCCCCCGTGGGCAGCCTGTGCTGCCCTGTGTTATGCACTGAAGTGGGGCCGCAGCGTGGAGTGCTAGAATCAGCTCATATGTACCAGCTCCCAAGGGCTGGTTATTAAATTATCAGGAATTTTGCAAGCCAAAATTGTTCACACAACCATTGTTAAAAATTAAACTATATAAACTTAGATTAAAAACAAAGGTATCAACTGCTCAAAACCCATCTCTTTCTAATTATTTTACTACATTTTGTTATTATCTATGCTGAGATTATTTACATCCATAAATCTGTAAGGTGGGAATACTATATAAGGGTGTGCTACTACACATCTCTGTCCAACTGTGCCTTCACGTTGGAATCAGCCATGGTGGAAGTATTTACACCACGGAAATGGGCAACCTCTCCAAATCAAGGTGTTTCTTTCACCAGAGAGCTGAGTGTTAGACATTCGCTAGAACACCAGTGGAGAAAACTTCCAGGGAGAAGGAAAAAAATGCGGCAATGGCTCTGTGGAAAACAGACAGGAGGTGTGGAGAGAACACGCCCAGTTTTCCTATTCTGTGGCCATTGCTTTCCAGAAGTCTAGCTGTACCTCTGCTCTTGGATTCCAGCAAAACACCCCCACATCTTTACTGTGAATTTCTTTGTTAGGCTTAAACTAACTCAAGTTGCTTTCTGCATCCCAGTCGTAGCCAATGAACAAGACATAAAATCAATAAGAACATTGCACTCTCTCTTTGGGGTCATTGTCATCTATTCTTAGCTAAGCATGATAATAAAGCCCTAATCACTAGTCAGCCATTGTTGAGATTTTTTTTTTAATCTCTATATAATACACCAGGCATCCTGGAGATATTCCTGCTATTTCTTCCTCATCACCAAGAACAATTGAGCAGCAGGGTCGTTGGCTGGATCCCACGGGCCCCTCTCTGATTTCCCGGCAGTACTTGGTGCTGCTCAGACTGACATTTATGTAACGACTCCAGGCTGTGCATTAATTACTGGGACACCACACCAATGATCCAATTAGGCCTTAACTGTTTACTTAAGAGAAAGCTCTGTTCATCAAAGAAAGATTGGGTGGCTGGTGAGAAAACAAAACGTTTGGCATGGTAGGTGAACCCTGGGCTGGCTTTGCACATATCAGGTGGGCGCCCAGGCAATTTGATTTCCCAGGAAAATGGAAATGCTTTTAATTTTCAATGTTTTCCTTCAATAAAAGCTGAAACTCCAACAGTTTGTTTCTCCTCTTCTCCCTCCCCCAACTTCCTCCATACCTCTCTTTGCTAAGTTTTTTTTCTTTTACTAACGGTCTCCTGTACAGTGAAGTCCGCAGTCTCTTCAAGCCTGTTGGCTTTCAAGGATGTTGAGAGGGCAGATGCTCCCTGAATGGAAAAGATCACTAATGACGGAAATCCCACCCAGAGTACTTCTCCCATTGAGTGCAACAGGTGGGAGGCCTTGGTTTCTGCACAGAAAGGAAACGCTGAATGCAAATAGTACACGAAGTGCATGTGATGACTTAAAACTTCATCGCCAGCTCTCACACAGACCACAAGCTCCTACTACTGTCAGCGCCTACGTCTGAAGCAGGCAGAGCTAAGGACGAAGGTAATTGCTACGACGGTTGTCTCAGCAGCTGTCTGACAGATTCGAGGTCACCTTTCGATCTCATGAAAATCCTGAATATATTCAAATTTCTGAGTTAGAATTTGGAAAACGAGCTATTTAACCTACCGTCTGATCCATTCAATACTCTGAAAACAGGTCAGACAGCATGGAAATTGTACACAAATATTTGGGTTCATAGATGACAATCTGTTTATCAAGAGTCGTTAGGGTTAAAGATTTCTATCTTAAAGCTCACTTTTTCCCCCTCGAAGCTTACTATTCCTCAGGCATGATTTGGCACATGCAGCTATTAATATAATTTAGCATAAAGGTTTTTTTTTAAGGCAGGGGTCAGCAAACTACAGCCACTGGCCAAATCCGGCCTGCCCCTGTGTTTTTGTGTAGCCTTCAGGCTCAGATGGGTTTTCACATTTTTAGAAGTTTTTTTAAATATCAAAAGAAGAATACTTCAGGACATTTCAAGAAAATTACATGAAATTCAAATGTTCATGCCCATAAAGTTTTATTGAAACACATCCCACGTACATCCATCTATGTGTTATCTGTGGCTGCTTTCACACTTCCAGCAGCAGAGTTGAATAGCTGAGACAGAGACTGCATGGCCTGCAACACATGAAATATTTGCTATCTGGCCCTTTGCATTACAAGTTTGCCAACTCCTGCTCTAGGAAATAAAGATTGCTAAGTGTATTAGGCTGTTTAGGTTGCCATAACAAAATACCAGATACTGGGTGACTTAAACAACGTAAGTTCATTTTCTCCCAATTCTGGAGACTAGAAGTCCAAGATCAAGGTGCAAGCAAGGTTAATGCTGGTGAGGGCTCAACCCCTGAGTTGGGGATGTCCTATTTCATCCTGTGTGCTCACATGGGCTTTCCTAGGTGCATGTGAACAGGGAGAGCAAGCCCTCTGATGTCCCTTTGTACCATGACACTAATCCTGTCAGATGAGGGTCCCACCCTTATGCTCTCATTTAACCTTAATTACTTGCTTAGAGGCCCCGTCTCCAAATACAGCCACACTGGGGCAAGGGCTTCATGAATTTGAGGGATACAACATTCAGTCCTTAACACTGACCAAACCAAGTTTGTATACAACATAAAGGCCAGTGACTCCTCTATAATATTACACAGTTTTCCAGCATTTCTGTCCTTTCTTAGGCTACCAATGTTTCTGGATAAAGGAGCAGAGTTAATTTTTTGTGGAGGAAATTTTACTTGTCACAAATTACTCTAGTAGATGACAAGTTTACAGTGCTAGGTACACAGTAGGTATTGAATAGATGCTCTTGTCTTTCCCTCAGTCCCTGACTTCCTTCTCAAGGGGATTGCCTTTACTTGTTTGTTTGTTCTTTGTCCTGATCCAGCACTTTCTTGTCCTTAGCCTGTCCCACCCCAAGATGTGACTGCTGTCTGATGTTCCGGAACTCCCCAGGGCCTTCCCAGGAGCCAAATATCCCTTCAGAGCACACCAACTGTTGTTCGGCAAGAGCAGTCTTTCTTACTAAAACTTGAGTCACAGAAAATTTTTAAACAACTATGATTTTATTGGTTCAAGTACGTATAGTAACAAATTCACAGGTAAGACCTGGAGAAAATGAACCTCTGGAACTGGGTAAACTTCAAATTAGCTGGCAAACCCTGAGCCCCAATATCTGCAGTAGTCAAAGGGGGCCTTTGGTTCGTGTGTATATCTATAAGGCCTGAAAAGACTTTTTAACTTGGGGCTTTCTGAAGGCAGCAAGAGGATTTGTTGAGCATGACGACATGCTCATGTCAGGAATGAGAAGTGTGAGCAGGAATGTACCAAGGACAGGCGGCAGGCTCCTGTCACCAACGTCCAAGTCCTCACAGTGGAGCTGGTGAAACGCCTTGGGCAGGTAGAACTCTACAAGGCGAGCTCTGTTCTGAGGGAGGCGAGCCGGCCCTTTGGTCATTCTGTTCCCAGTGGGCTGGAACTGCCCTGAGCGTTCCCCTCAAGCTCATCCATCCACGATCTCTACCAAGATCCCCAGGGCCAAGGCGCCCTTTTCTGAGGGCAGAAAAGTCTCAGCAGCATCTGTTGTATGCCCTTGCAGAGTTTCTTCAATCACCAAATCATGATGCAACATAAAGTATAAGTATTTATAGCATACTTCAAATTTTAAAGAAATGAGTACATTATAAAATATTCTATGTGATATAATATATACAACCAAGACGGGTATATTTAAGGGGCTGCTTTATCTATCTGCTGCTCCTCGCTATACGGTGCTCCATATGCTCTACCCAGCGCTCCTTGTGCGGGCGTACCTCTCACCCGGGTCCAGGCTGGAAATGGATCTCCTGCTACGTGGATAAATAGCTCAGCCACATTTCCTTCATAATGCGGCTAAATCCTCTTTCTGGCTCCAGCTGCTCAGGATGTTATTGCCCTGTAGCTGTTCATAGCCACTGTCACATGGGCTACATTTGCATATCACTTTGCATGTGGCAAGTGCTGTGAAAGCAATTCTACCTGTTCTCTAAGACACTTCTTTCTTAAGTCATGAGACTCCCTTCAATCTTGTTTGGACTTTTGTGGACTTGCTAAGTTTATTTTCTCACGATTCTGGAGACTAGAAGTCCAAGATCAAGGTGCAAGCAAGGTTAATGTTGGTGAGGGCTCAACGCCTGGGTTGGGGATGGCCGATTTCTGGCTATATGCTTTCTTGGGTGTGGCAGCCAGCCTCCAAGACAGTCCCCACTGACTCTTGCTTCCTGGTACTCATGTCTTTGTGCACTCTCCTGCCACACTGAATAGGGCTGGCCCGTGTATCTGACAGGATATTACAGAAACAACAGCGTGTGACGTTCAAGGCTGGGCTTCTGCCCTGCCCTTAATTGGATCACTCACTTTGGGAGAATCCAGTTGCCACATTGTGAGGACACTCAAGCAGCCCTGTGTAAAAGCGTACGTGGTACGGAACCGAGGCCTCTTGCCAGCAGTCAGCACTAACTGGACAGTCTCATGTGAGCCACTCTGGAAGTGGAACCCCTGGAGAGCCTTACAAGGACTGCAGCCCGAGCTGACATCTTGACTGTACCCCATGAGAGACCGCTGGGCCAGAACCACCCAGCCAAGCAGCTACCAAATTCCCAACCCACAGAAACTGTGAGACATAGTAAGTGCTGATTGCTGTTTTAAGCCAATATGCATAGTTATGCAGCAATAGATAACCATAAATACCTTGGGAGAATATTTAGTACGCAGTTTTTAATAATACTACTGTAGGGAAATAACAAAATTGTAGGGAAACTTGTGATTTAAGAAAGAAAAGTCGGCTGGGCATGGTGGCTCGAGCCTGGAACCCTAGCACTCTGAGAGGCGAAGGTGGGAAGATCCCTTGAGCTCAGGAGTTCGAGATCAACCTAAGCAAGAGCAAGGCCTCAAGCCAGGCACGGTGGCTCACGCCTGTAATCCTAGCACTCTGGGAGGCCGAGGCGGGAGGATTGCTCAAGGTCAGGAGTTCCAAACCAACCTGAGCAAGAGCGAGACCCCGTCTCTACTAAAAATAGAAAGAAATTAATTGGCCAACTAAAAATATATAGAAAAAATTAGCCAGGCATGGTGGCACATGCCTGTAGTCCCAGCTACTTGGGAGGCTGAGGCAGAAGGATTTCTTGAGCCTAGGAGTTTGAGGTTGCTGTGAGCTAGGCTGACGCCACAGCACTCTAGCCTGGGCAACAGAGTGAGACTCTGTCTCAAAAAAAAAAAAAGAGCAAGACCTCGTCTCTACTAAAAATAGGAAAATTAGCCATGAGTCATGGCGCGCCTGTAGTCCCAGCTACTCAAGAGGCTGATGATGCTTAGCAAGGCTTGTTTCTGTCAATACCCATCAAAATCACTCAAATCCCTGGCAATGGACACTCGTCTCTGCATGTGTTTCCCAGTCTGCTAGGCAGGAGACTAAACACTCATCAACCTTTGGATCCAGGCCCTGAGACCCCAGGCCTATGGCTGGCTGCCACACGCAAAGGCCACACTGTGGCTGGACTCACCACCACCCAGCACTATAATCCAAAGGCTCCCAGTTACCAGAGGAGAGATGTGAGGGAGACCCAGATGAGCATATGTCTGGAAAACCACTCCGAGCATACATCGTGACAACCTGGCTTCAGGACAGCACTGACAAGGGAAGAAAAGATGCTCCAAGGGACGTTCTTCAATAAGTTTTCTCTGTGTCCTCATCTGTAAAAAGGAGATAGTATTTACCCAATGGGACTACTGTGAGTAATACCCAATGATAACGTCTTAAAGTGGAACATACAGCTTTCCCAGACAGAATCCAACCAGCCAAAGTAGCATCCTGCTTTCTGGTCTCTGTCTGTTCCAAGCACCAAAAATATGACCGTGGTGGTGAGCTGAGAGTCATTGTGAAGCCTTCCCATTACGGCTGACTGGAGAGACTCCTTGTCTCCAGGATTTATGAAGAAAGTAAACACGCTTGGTTAAGAACTCCTGAATCCTCCCTGTGGGGTGAGGATTTTAGGCAGTGTGTACACAGTGTATTTATGAGTAATAATATTCCCCAGACAAATGCCCTACAGTGAGGCTCTGAGATTACTTTCCAGTTTATTCTGCCCCAGGAACACTTGAAAACCCTTAGCCGGGTGTGGCTTGGAGAAGGTTCTCCACTGGGGTCCCTGCTGATTTATTTTCTCCTGCATGCTCAGTAGCTGTGAGATCATTCACCTGCTCCTTCCTTCCGGCACGCATTTGTGGACTGAAAATGCACTGTGTTCAGCACTCGTTCCCCTTCAGCAGTGCTAAGGGGCCTCCTGCCTGCACTGCCCACCTTATCTTGAGCTAAACCACTGCTGCACTGACAGAGCAGTCCCATGGGACCTGGCAGCCCTAAGTGCAGGGATGTGCTTATCGCCTGCTGGCGAAGCTAGGGGATTATTACCATTGGCATCTGAAGACCAGAGTGGCATAAATGTTGTTTCTGACACTTACATCCATTTCCCGGGACAATGATATTTAGTTGGCAATCTTATGATCACACTAAAATGAAAAAAAAATCCAAATGAGGAGACCCAGCCATGCCACTGTTGAGAAGAATAGAACTAGAGAGTGGAACTGTACAACTACTGTACAACGTGGAACTGTGATGACATTGGTACCAAGATCCTGGTCCTGTGTCTCAAGAATGAGGGCCCTTTCCCTGCCCCTCCCCCACTGCCACCCATAGACCTTTTCTCTCCCTCTCCTTCTCTCCCTAGACCACCACCTTCCAGCTCTATGGGAAGAAAGCCCACCACAGTGTCTGAATGCAAACTCCCCAACCAACAGCATGTTTAAAATTCAACATTATTGTTGAATTATCAATGCAAGGATGGTTCAACATATGCAAATCAATAAACATGATACAGCACATCAACAGAATGAAGGACAAAAAACATATGATCATCTCAAATAGATGCACAAAAAGCATTCAATAAAATTCAATATCCCCTCATGATAAAAACTCTCAGTAAATTAGGCATAGAAGAAAAGTACCTCAACACAGTAACAGGCATATATGACAAACCCATGGCTAACGTTATACTGAACAGGGAAAAGCTGAAAGCTTTTCCTCTAAGAATTGGAACAAGACAATAGATAATTGTGAAACGAATAAAGGAAGCAAACAAGGCAGGAAGGATGCCACTGACCTTCCTGCCTAATTGGCCTTTGTGGTCACCGTATCAAAAACAACAACAAATGCAGTAGCCCGTGCACATGCCTGTGCCTGGTGATCACGTGATTCCTAAAAGCTCTCAAGTTATACTTGAAACCATCTAGTTGAGAATCAGTGCCAAATATTTAGATGACTGCTTCATTTTGTTGAAACTGTGAGCCTCATTTCCCTGTCTCCATTCATGATAACACTCCAGAGAAGGCAGGTAATGGGGCTGGGGATGCCAGAGATCTCATCTCTAAGTTCCATCTGATTCCTACTATTTCTACATGCTTTTTCTACCTAACAGTTATATTGTATCTTGAAATGAAGCTGGTCAGGATCTTTCCACCTTCCATTTCAATGAGGTTGTAGTTTAATTAAAAGTAGAATAACATTTACATACATTATCATCATACCTCAACAAGAGGCAACTAAGAGCTTCTTATGAATACACTTCCTGCTATCCTGGTGTGGGTTTCATGAAACACACGTGAAGATCCGCTAATTTTCTGTTTGGGTGATATTGACAGGCTATATCAATGAAAACTTTGTTGAATTAAAGAGATCTTTTAAGTGTCAGTTTCTCATATTTGAAACAAAATAGATCACAATCCTATGTATAGTGGTAATAATTTATGTGCATGTAAGTGTTTAGTTCTTTTCAGGCTCTTTCAAACAGCACTGTCTCGCATGATCCCTGGAACAATTAAGCCAGGTATGTAAAGAGAGGCAAAACCCTTGATTTGCCAGTGAGGAAAACAGAGGCCCTGGGAGGTGAGATAACCATCCAAGGTTAATGGGATGACCAAGTCACAGTTCTTAATCCAGTGCTCTTTCTACCACTTCATGCCATAAGATGACACATCCTGTGGTTTTCTGGAATTATTTTTGTCCAAAAGTTAGCATCACTTAGGTACGGAGTGACATTCTTAGTGAAAAAACCATAAGAGATATGTATAAGACATTCATTACAAGACTTCAAGAGTCAGGGAGTGCTAGAAGGACAGCAGCTCAGAGAAGGGGCTCTTGAATAAGGCTACCTGGGGTCAATTTCAAGCTCTGTCACTAATTACCTACATGAACCATGGACCAGTTAATATCCTTGTCCCTGGTAAGCATCTGAGGTTGTGCTCAGCAACCATTCCCTAAGCTTCCATTTGGGCTCCTCATGGATCCAAGAACACCAACTTTAACACCAGCTCCAGGGGTAGCACAAGTGATCTAAGTGAAACCAGTCAACTCATTCCATCCCCTAGGCCATGTCATTGGTTCAGCCATGGCCACGTGACCCAAGCTCATCCAATCAGAGAGAAACCCAGGACTCAAAGGGGATGCTGGAACAAAGACATCCCACTGGATGTGAACAAGGAAGCACGGTGTCCTGGGAGCCTGGGAGCTGTTGGCAGGCGTCTTGGAACCATGACAGAAATCGCCTTAGGAAGAAGACACCTTTAGAAGGCAGAGACATGAACAGAAACTGGGTCCATGATATCACTGTGGAATTTCTGACTCAAACCTACCATTAACCATGGATCTTTCAGTTACTGGAAATAATAAGTTATTGTTTAGGCCAATCTGATTTGGGTGTCCTGATATCTACAACCAAAAACATTCTGATTCACACAGTCTCCTCAACTGAAAAGTAGCAATAAATAATAATGTTCGCCTGTATTAGTTTGTTGTGAGACTCAGTTAAGATAACACATAAGAATGCTTGGCAGTCCTGCACGTGACGGGTCCTCTAATCCATCTATGAATGATGGGAAATGTCTCATTGTTTTTTTCTCACTGCAACATCTGGTTCTTTATGCCAAAAAGCCAAGTCTTTTAAAGATAAATATCACATTTAACCTGAGGGCCCCAGACAAACCACACTTACCCGCCCTTTTATGCATGGACTCACTTAGGATGTGCTACCCTAAACTGTGTTATACTAGAAACTGCTGAAGCAGGGGAGGCAGAGCTATTCTGTCATAATCACACTGCTCGTCATTTCCAGGCATTTGGTGATTTTACTACCTTTCTCCCAGTATCCCCTGGGTTGGTGTCCTTAACCTACTATGTAATGATATTTCAGGGTCTGGGAGATGAATTGCTCTCTACGTAAAATATGGCAGCAGATCTATACCCCTAAGCTCTAATAATTAGTTTTTAATGTAACTACAATTCTTTTGAGGAGATGTTTTCGTGCTCTAAAATCTTTTTAAAAGCATCCCTTAGGCTGAAATTAAGTTGGAAGGAGTGTCATGGAGGTCTGTGTTGAGGGGCGAGATGGGCTCAGGTTACCAGGCAGCCCGACATGATTCATGGGCCTTGGGCAGGGAGAGGCCGGCCTCCCTCTCACCTCTGCGGCCAGGCCTGTTCCTGCTTGCAGCTGCCAAGGCAAAGGGCGAGAATGCACTTCATCACCGAACATGACACCTCAGTAATGGTGACAAATGGGTTTTCAAGGGGGGGCGGGGAGAGTGAGCGGGCTGGGGCTCAGAGGGGGTTGGGGACACCTACAAAGGCCTCCTTTTTCACTGCACCAAAGAGCTTTTCTCTATCCAAACAATTGTGAATTTCACTTCTATTATGTCAACAAATATTTATTTCAGTTAAGGCATTTAAAATTCATAAGGGACCACAGCCAATCTATTCCTTAGGAAGAAATGTCAGATTCCTTCTGGAAATCTTTCGGCACCACTGGACTCAGCTGTGCATTCCTAGCATCATCCTCTTCTTTCCCCACTGTGCATGGGGAAGTATCTTCTCGCTTCCTTCCGGTATTCTCAAAATTAGGGTTGTTTGGTCTCTGCAAAAACAAACAGGTCATCCTGTCCACAGGTAGCACTGCACACAGACTGGGGCCCACAGCCGGACCACCACTGCTGTAATGTTGTCATCATCCTCTATGCAATTAACATGTGATGTGCTTAATTAGCTACATAGAAGAAAGCACATGGAATCAGCACAAACATGAAGACCCAGAGGGGACAGGGTACCATAAAATGCTAAATTCTCTGTGAATTCCAAAGAAATTCCAAATCCCCAAAGTCCAGTAGATCTACGAAAACATTTCCTTTCCCTTTGCCTGAAGCTACCCTCTAAAGTGTTCTGAAACTAATACAAACTACAGTGCTTTACTTTGATCATTAGACACACACAGAGGGATGGGCAGCCCCCAACAGCTCCCTGTCAAGGTGTGCTCTAATTGCCAGGTGAGGGGGCCTAATTGGCTCATGAGGCAAGGGGGCATGGTCCCTCCTCGCAGTGTGAGGGCTCCGTGGTCATGGACAAATTCCCGAAGGAACTGCAGGGGCAGAGAAGACACAAATGGTTTTACAAAAAACTGCAAATAAGATTTGATAACACTGCTTTTACATGAAAAAAATGAGAAATGGATTTTCAACATAATTCAGAAAAGACATTCTATAAAAGTACATGCTAATGTGATTTGGGCATGTTACTTTCTGATGATACAACATGATACAAAAAGCAGAATTTAGAATTCCCAGAGTATTAGATGGGCTGTGTGTCGTTCACATTGTATTTGAAGATTGATACTTCCTCTTTTGGGGTGTAGGGAAGACGCCAGCTCTGGAGGAGCATTTGGTGTGCTGGTGTGTTCTGTTGGTGGCTGAAGATAGACCTGCAAGCTTTAAATGCCAAAGGAGCAAGTTGGGGGGGGGGAGGGAGGACATTCTGTTCTGACCAGTGTTTTGATCAGACCAAAGACCAAGAATCTCAAAATCATTCATTTGAGAAATGGTGGAAGGAAATGGGGAATTGTACCTAGAGAAAAGATTTCATGGGAACATAATAGCTGCCTGTCTTAGTCCATTTGGGCTGCTATAACAAAAATATAATAAACTGAGTGGCTTATAAATAACTGATATTTATTTCTCACAGTTCTAGAGCATGAGAAGTCTAAGATCAAGGCACAAGCAAATTCAGTGTTAGCTTTGGGTGAGGGCCCATTCTGTAGGGATGGCACTTTCTCGCTGTATCTTAACATGATAGAAAGGGGCAAACAAGCTCCCCTGGGCCTCTTTTATGAGGGCATTAATCCTGTTCACGACCTGGTCACCTCGCAAGGGCCCTGCCTCCTAATATCACCATGTTGGGAATTGGGTTTCAACGTATGAATTTTGGAGGGATGCAAACATTCATACCATAGCACTGTCTTCAATATTTGAGAAACAATCTTACAGAAAAGAGATGGTCCTGATTCCTATGTCATTTCCGAGGACAGAGCAAGAACCAATTATTTTAAGGTAGAAATAAACAAATTGTAGCTCCATAAAGGAAGAACTTTCTAAGACTTCAGGCTACCAAATTAAGGAATGAGATTCTGCAATACTGAGGGGGCATCCCTCAAGCAGAGGCTGAAGGTGGATGGCAATGGGATGAACACAGTGCCCTGCACTCAAGTGTTCACTCTTTTCCAAGCTCTTTGCTACCTGCTTGACAGACATAGACTCGCTTCATCTCCTAAGGATGCACTGATATCATCGCCAATTTCAGAAGAGGAAAACCAAGGCTAATCGCTGGTAACTGACAGAGCCAAGATTTAATCCTGCTAGTCCAACCCCAGAACTCACATGTTTAACCACGGGGCTACACACACCTTCTGCACAGAAGGGATTTGTGGAGTCTGACCTTTCAATGGAAGGCTAGAGTCAGTTATCCCTCCTAAATGCCATTTAACTCCCAAATTGAATATACAGTTCTATGTCACTTAATGACAGGTCTACAATCTGAGAAACATGTAGCTAGGCAATCTTGTCTTGTGAGCATCATAGAGTGCACTTACACAAACCTACTGCACACCTAAGCTATATGCTATAGCCTTTTGCCCCTAGGCTACAAATCTGTACAGCATGTTACTTTACTCAACACTATAGGCAATTGGAACACTGTGGTAAGTATTTGTGTATCTAAACATAGAACAGATACAGTAAAAATACAGTATAAAAGATTTTTTAGAAAGGTACACCTGTATAGAGCACCTACTATGAATGGGGCTTGCATAACTGAAAGTTTCTCTGGGTGAGTCAGTGAGCGGTGAGTGAATGTGAAGGCCCAGGACATCACTGTGCACTGCTGCAAACTTTATACACACTGTACACTTAGGCTACACTAAATTTATAAAAAAAATTTCTTTCTTCAATAATAAATTAACCTTAGTTTACTGTAATTTTTTTACTTTAAAATCTTTTTGATTTTTTTTAACCTTTTGACTCTTGTAATAATACTTAGCTTAAAACACAAACACATTGTACAGCTATACAAAAATATTTTCTTCTTTAATCATTATTCTATAAGCTTTTTCTATTTTTTAAAAAAAGTTTATTTTACTTTTTAAACTTTTTGGTTAAAAACTAAGACACAAACACACACATTAGCCTAGGCCTACACAGAGCCTGGATCATCGATATCACTGTCTTCCTCCTCCACATCTCGTCCCTCTAGAAGGTCTTCGGGGCAATAGCATGCATGGAGCTGTCATCTCCTACAATAGTGCCTTCTTCTGGAATCTCTCGCAAAGGACCTGCCTGAGGCAGTTTTACAGTTAACTTTTTTTTATAAGAAGAAGGAGTACACGCTAAAATAACGATAAAAAGTATAGCATAAGCTGGGCTCAGTGGCACAATCCCAGCTACTTGGGAGGCCAAGGCAGGAGGACTGCTTGAGCCCAGGAGTTCAAGACCAGCCTGGGCAACATGGTGAGACCCCATCTCAAAATAAATAAATAAGTTAGTATAGTAAATAAACCAGTAACACATTTATTATCAGTATCAAGTATCATATACTGTACATAACTGAGTGTGCTAGACTCTTATATGACTGGCAATGCAGTAGGTTTATACTAGCATCACCACAAACACGTGAGCATTGCATTGCGCTATGTTGTCAGGATGGCTACAATGTCACCAGGCTATAGGAATTTTCCAGCTCCATTATAATCTTACTGGACCAACGTACATGCAGTCAGTTGTTGACACATGACTATAATTATGCTAAAAGCCAGGGATCCTCTTGAGGGGGTTGTAAAAGGTGAGATCTCGTGGTCAGGGCTCACAAGGGAAGGAAGCACCTGCAGGGCCTGTGGGAAGCGCTGATGTGGATGCAGTGGAGGAAGGAAAGACATTCCAGGTAAGGGGCCAGGGACAGAAAAGGAGCAGAGCCAGAACAAGGACCGGAGAAAATCACACAGGCTGGAAACCCAATCTGGAGTCAGAGCATAGTGGGCCATACCTTTGGAATGGCTAGCTGGGGCCAGACTACAGGAAGCCTAGAATGCCAGGGTGAGATTTTAGATTTCACTGGTAGATAAAAGGAAATCACTGAAAGTTTTAGGGCAGGAGAGTTTCAAAAAGATCAGCCTGGCAGCAGGGTACAGGATGGATTACAACAAAGACACACTGGAAGGGGGCAGGCCATTTAGGAAATAATGGGAAGGGCCTGCCAACAAAGTGTGAAGGCTGAACCAAGATAAGAGAGGAATCAATGTTGAGTAACTTAGTATCATTTCATGGGTGTATTTCAAAGTGGGGATTTTCCTATCTGGGCTAAGGACAAGTCTACAGATTAGTGCTGATCTCCATGGCCAAAGAGGTTAACTATCCTCACTAACCTTGCCTGTCCTGTACCTTGGTAGTCCTGGAAGACAGAGCTGTCCTGTGGCTGTTTCTAAGGCTGGAAACATGCATTTGATTGGTTATTAAATGACGCGAGCACTTATGTCATGTCATTTACCTTCAATGGAGGGTCAGCATTAAGATGACTCTGAGTCTCTCAACAGGACATCTCCTTTCTATAACTACCAGGTATATAGACCCCACAATTCACCAAACACTTTCATATATAATTATTTTTTATGATGATGATGGCTAATATTTACATAGCAAACACCTTGCTAAATGCTCTATATCCATCAGGGCATTTCAGCCTCACAGCAGCCTTATTAGGTAGGGATGTGATCAGCCCAGTTTACAGATGAGGAAATTGAGGCCCAGAGGGAAAGTCACTTGCCCTTGAATCCATACAACTAGGAAGCGGCAGCAGCAGGAACTATCTGCAGTTCAGCCTGACTCTAAAGCCCACTTCTTGAGCTATTTTTTTTTTTTATTTATTTAGAGATGAGATCTCACTCTGTCACCCAGGCTGGGGTGCAGTAGCACAACCACAGCTCACTGCAGCCTCGAACCTCTGAGCTCAAGTGGGCCTCCCACCTCAGCTTCCCGAGTAGCCAGGATTACAGGCACGTGCCACCATGCTCAGCTATTTTTTTTATTTCGTTTTGTAGAGACAGGGTCTATGCCATGTTACCCAGGCCGGTCTCGAACTCTTGGGCTCAAGGGGTCCTCCCACCTTAGCCTTCCAAAGTGCTGGGATTACAGGTATGAGCCACCACTCCAGCCTGATCTATTCTTTATTTACAGATGGCTGCTTCAATGGAGGGGCTGCAGGGAGGCCCACTGCCTCCACCCCTGCTGTCCTCATCCCAGCCACCATCATCTCCCCTGGATCTTATAGCAGCCTCCTCATTGCTCTCTGCCCCACCCCACGCCCAGTCTGTTTTCCACAAGGCAGTCTGATTAAATTGTAATCAGATCTTGCCACACCTCAAAACCCTCCAAGGCCAAGAGGGGAGCCTAGATACCTACCCTCACCAGGTTGTAACAAGTCACCCCAACCACCACCCTCCCTCCCAGGAGGTATCAAAGAAGGCCGAATAGGAGCTGGAACTTCCATTCCACCCAGAAGTAGCAAGGCACCCCCACCACCACTGTGGTGTCAATGGAGACTTCATGGGGAGCCTAGACTTCCACCCCCACCCAGGTGTAAAATGGTGCCCCTTCCCCTCCTCACTGGGGTGGTATCAGAGGAGGGAACACACACACACACACACACACACACGCGCACACAGTGTCAGTGGAGACCATGTGAGTAGCAGAGCAAGGTACTAATGCTCCTCCCAACCAGGGTAGTACCAGCAGAGGTGTAATGGGAGCCAGAACCCCCATCCTGCCCAGCAGTAGTGAGGAGCCCCTCCCCCTGTCTCACGTATCAGTGGAGGATGAGTGAAGAACCTGGACGTCCACCTCTGCCTGGCAGTAACGAGTCAGCCCCTCTTTCATCCACTGCAGAAGCTCAGAGGAAGCCTGCTAGAACACAAGTTTTAAGCAAGATCTAGAGTCTCATAACATAATACCCAAAATACCTAGGTTTTAATCAAAACCATTTCTCATACCAAGAACCAGAAAGATCTCAAAGTAAATGAAAAACAAAAGATGTCAACACCCAAATGCTGCAGATGTTAGAGTCATCTGACAAGGATTTTTAAAGTAATCATCATAAAAATGTTTCAATCATCAATTAAGAACATGCTTAGAACAAATTTTAAAAAAGAGAAAAATAGAAAGTCTCAGCAAATAAATGGAAGCTATAAGGAAGAACCAAATGGAAATATAAGAACAAAAAAATACAATAACGAAAATTTAAAAACTCAGTGGGTGGACTCAACAACAGAATGGAAAAAACAGAGCAAAGAATCAGTGAACTTGAAGACAAAACAATAGAAATTACCCAAACTGATTAGACAGAAAATAGACTAAAAATAATGACGAGAACCTCAGGAACCTATGGAACTACAGTTGGCCCTCTGTGTCCACAGGTTTCTTCTCCATGAATTCAGTCAACCATGGATGGAAAATATTCCAAAAAAATAACAATAAAAAATAATAATACAACAATAAAAAATTATACAAATTTTTAAACTGCAATATAACAGCTATTTACATAGCATTTATATTATATTAGGTGTTATAAGTAATCTAGAGATGATTTAAAGGATATGGGAAGATGTGCATAGGTTATGTGCAAATACTATTCCATTTTAAATAAGGGACTTGAGTATCTGTGGATTTGAGTATATTTGGGGGTCCAATCCCCCACACATCCTGAGGGATGACTGCTGCAGAACTAAAGATCAAACATTTATGTAATGAGTCCTAAGAGGAGAGGAGAAAATGGATAGAGCTAAAAAAGTACTTGAGGAAATAATGGTTAAAAATTTTCTAAATTTGGCAAGAGACATAAACCTACAGATTCCAGAAGCTGAGCAAACCCCAAACAGGATAAACATAAAGAAATCCACTTCAACATATGTTATAGTCAAACTTCTACAAATTAAAGACAAAAAAGAAAAAAAAACTATTGAAAATGGCCATAAAAAAAAGCAATACATTAATTGTTACTAGGAAAAAAAACTTCAAATTACCACAGATTTCTCATCAGAAATCATGGCAGCCAGAGGAAAATGGCACAGCATTTTCCGGTACTGAAAGCAAAGAACTGTCAATGCAGAATTCTATATCCAGTGAAAAATATCCTTCACGAATGAAGGGAAAGGCAAGACATTCCCAGATGAAGGAAAATTAAGATGAATTGTCACCAACAGACCTACCCTAAGAATGGCTAAATGAAATTCTCTAAACAGAAAGGAAATGATAAAAGAAGAAATCTTGGAATATAAAGAAGGAACAACAAGCCAGAAAGTATAAAAATACAGGTAAATACATTTGCCTTTTCTTCTCTTAAGTTTTCTAAATTAGTTTAGCAGTTGGAGCAAAACCTATAAAATTGTCTAATGTAGTTCTCTATGTAGAGGAAATAATTAAGACAATTATAAACCAGGAATGGTAAAGGGCTATAAAGGGAGATAAGATCTCTACAATTCACAGGAATGGGTAGATTTTGACACTAGTAGATTTTGATAAGTTATATACATACAATGTAATATCTAATCACTAAAAAAAAAAGCTATACAAAGAGGATAATTCAAAAGCACTATAGATAAATCAAAATGGAGTTCTAAAAAAAATGTTCAAACAACCCATAGGAAGGCAGGGAAAAGAAAACAGACAAATGAAAAAAGAGAACAAACATAAAACAAAATACAAAGTGGCAGACTAAAGCTTAACATAGCAATAATCACATTAAATGTAAATGATCCAAATATACCAATTTTAAGACAGAGATTGGCAGAGTGGATAGAATAAAAATGACCCAAATATATGCTGTCTTTAGGAAACTCATTTCAAATGTATATATAAGTTGAAAGTAAAGGAATTTTATATATATTTTTTTTCTTTTTTTACAGTTCTCCTACCCATATATCCATAGGTTCTACAAAACAAAACTGGCCTTT
The DNA here is from genome assembly GCA_008086735.1 of Cheirogaleus medius. Classification (NCBI taxonomy): domain Eukaryota; kingdom Metazoa; phylum Chordata; class Mammalia; order Primates; family Cheirogaleidae; genus Cheirogaleus; species Cheirogaleus medius. The sequence goes on from VBSM01003144.1 coordinate 6,368,832, forward strand.
ATTCTTCAAAAATATCAAGATCATAAACAGCAAAGAAAGGCTAAAGAACCATTCCAGATTAGAGATTAAAAAGATAGGACAACATGTCCAATGTATGATCTTTGATTCAATCCTGGATCCAAGGAAGGGGAGGGGAGAAAGGGTGGTCACTTGCTATAAAGGACAGTGAGAAATGTAGTAATTTGAATATGGACTGTGGGTTAGATAATAGCATGCATGCATGAATGTTATACTTCCTGATGTCGATAACCTTACTACAGTGTGTAAAAGAATGTCCTTGTTTTCAGGGGATACACACTGAGGCATCTATGAGTAAAAGAAGAATTGTAGAAATAAAGCAAATGTGGCAAAATGGTACCAACAGGTGAGTCTAGGTAATAGGAGTTCTTTTCCATAAAGTTGAAATTGTTTCAAAATACAAAGATTTTAAAAATCATACATGTACACAGTTGTATACTAGGAAGAAAGACAGTTTTAGGGAAAACTCTTGAGTTGTAACATTCTGCAGCCAATCATGGAAGGAAGGAAAGAAAAAAAGAAAAGAAACCTTCCCTGAATTTCCTCCAGTTCTCTAACCATCTGCCCAGCTCTCTGCACCCCCAGCATTCTGTGGGCTCAACTCTTCGGCCAGCCGGCTGCGGGAGGAAGAGTCCCCCGCTGTCCTCTCCTGCAGCTCACGCTACCGGAGTCAAAATGGCCGAGGGGGGACCAGGCAAGTGTGGGAGGCCTGGGAGGCACCTGAGACAATGGGATAACCAGCCCTGCCTGATCCGCTGCGATTTGATCAAAATGATCTCGGCGATGCTCTCTCTCACCTCTTCTCACAACCGCACGATAGCCCTGTTTGGCTCGGGCCAACTGGTAGATTTTGCTCATTATTTTTCCTGTTGAACTCTTGGTCCGCAGTGATGGTCATTTGCAAATACAGCTCAGGGGTTCCAAAGGGTTTATGAGACAATCAACCAGCAGGTAGGAACATAGTCTCCAGTGTCAAATCAGTCTCTGACTATCCGTTATTATTCTTTTTTTCTTAATATCACCCATTTTTTTTCTCTGTTAAAGTTGTTTCTATTCATCTCACTTTACCACTACCCAGACCAATCTTCCTAAATTAGCAGAGGCCTGCAGCACCCTGCATGCTGAGGGAAAGGGGGAAAACAGACAGACAGGCTGTCTGCAGCAAAACTATTTAATTTGAGCTGGTTGCCCCCTCTGAAAAATGATGTCCACATCAGATAAGGAGACGGACGGTTTAAATTGTTCCATCAGAACTGAGTTGCCTGTTTTTGAAGCTCATTCCAGACAATTGGAAACTGTTCTCGTCTCCTTTTTTTATAAGGCAATTGCCCAACTTGAAGGCTGTTTGTGATTGAAGTAGAGGCCACAATAATTTATACGGTAAAAGCCTCTATCCAGATCAAATCGTATATTTTCTGGGTAACTATGCTGGGTAAATATTCCCCCTGTTTTATCTTTAATGCAGTATCTTTATGCATTCTGTCAAGCTAACACTCCTTCGGGAATATTTTACATGATAGTATGCAGGCAACTTGCTATTTATTACATTTAATGTAGTTTTTCTTTTCACAGATGAGAATATTAAGTGTCATATCTTCCTTCCTTAGAACCAGTTTGCCCCATGAATGTGCATTTGTTGCCCTAATGGGTCTTTTCCTGTTCTAATTAATATGACAACATAGTATTGTCATCAACCAATATTTATGGAGCAGCCCTTTAAGTCTTGGGGCTGTGCTGGGGATTTAATTAAAAGCTCCTATCTTATTCTAGGGATCTACGCAACCGAGACACTCACTCACACAGCTGGGCAAGGGCAGCTGTAGCTGGCTGCAGCGTTGTTTGCTATGGCAAAGCAAAGGGATCGACTAAATTATTATACAGCCATTAAAGAACCAGATCAGTGTATATTAACTGAAATGGAAAGATACCCATAATATATTGGGGGATCAAAAAAGTGAACTGAAAAACATTACTGATAGAATGATCCCATTTTCAGGGAGGAAAAAAAAGTCAGTGCCTGCATCGTGTGGGTGTGAGTGTGTGCTGTGTTCACGTGTAGATGTGCATGGAGCTTATATTTATATTTTTAAAGCCTAGAATAATACACAACAAACTGTTAACAATAGTAACCCTTAGAAAATGGGACTAAAGCAAAGGACAAGGAGATATTTGTACCTTATTTCAAATAATTTTTATATTTGTATATTTGAACTTTCTACAGAGAACATGGCACTTCTGTAAATAAGAAAAATAAAACGTTTTTAAAAGATAGTGTTCATTTGAGAATCACGCATGGCATGACTCCTCTGGCTAGGCACCGTGCTAGCTTTATAACCACAGGAACGAGCAAGAGAGAGTGAGCAGAACACTACATCTTCACAAGTGAACAAAAACTCTTTAATTATTTTGTTTTAAGATGGCTACTACCAACGTTACCTGACAAAAATCTGAGAATTGAGGTACACTTGTACCTTGCACTTGTCTAGAACAGGACACACTGTGGGGCCCCCTGAACTTTCAGGATGGGGCCATCACAATCACTTAACTAACGACTAACACAGTGGCACACTGACACCTCCATGTGCCTAGGGGGCACTGTGATTTCCACTTGGCAGTGGAGACAAAGGCAAAGAGATCTATCTCCAGGGCTTCATAACAGGCTCAGAGAGGCAGAGGATCCTGGGCAAGTGGAAGGAAAATCTAGGGAAAAAAAATAATAATGCAGTTCACTTAAAAGACTTAGGACTTGAGCTCTCAGTTACATACTAGAAATAAAATCCAGGATCCCACATAAAATCACCAAAATTCTGGGAATCAACAACAATGGTGTGGAGTGGAGGAGGGAAAGCAAAAATCCTGATCCCAACCTCGAGTATGCCCTGGAACACCCTACACAGAGGTGTGGCTGGATGTAAACAAGCCAGCCATGATGGGACAGAGATCCCCACGTGCACCCCCAAATCATCAATCTGCCCACATAGGAAGAGCAGTGGAAACACAAAGCTCTCTCATTTTTGTAGAAAAAAGAAAGTTAAAGGCACACATATTTAAAGTCCATAAAATAATTGGTGGTAAAAAGGGAATCTGGTGAGATCTCATTACATGCGAATTTAACTTAGGAGCTACTCTGGAATCTGACCATCAGAGAAGATTCACCTGTCCTGGGCATCCCGAGTCCAATGACCAAGGGCACAGGGAGGTGGCATTTTCTGTTATGGCTCCACTACTCAGCCAACCTGGAAAGTCAAGCCCCCATGTACTCCTCTATAACACCTAAGAACTACTCCATGTGGGAGTCATCGAGCAAGTTTTATATTCAAAACAAGCATTTACTGAGCATGTACTATGTGCTGTATACTACACATGGTGCCTTCACATTTATTACTTCTTTCATTCCTCACAACTCATCAATGCTTTAATGTGTATATAAGGGTGATGATTAGAGAGGGTGATATTGAGTTAAAATACAGTAACTCCTACAGGCAAGTAAGAACCCTTGAGAATACCCAACTCCCAACTTAACTACCAGGAATTTCAGGTTATCTTAAATGCAGAAAAATATGAATACCCAACCATCTGGGTATTCTTACATCTCCTTTCATTCCTTCCTTTGGTCTAACTCAGTGTTCTTAATCTTTAATGAACATAGGAAAACTATACAGGGTATTGTAGAGGACGTTTGTGGGGTTTTCTGAGGCGGGGGGAACAAACTGTCTAGCATACAGCCCCCAGCAGTCTTACTGGAAAGCGGTATACCCTCTCTTAACCACAAATGACAAGAGAACCTGATCGGTCACCTCCAGGATCACCAGGATTCTGAATCTGGGACAAATGGGGAAATACAAGATAAAGTTCGAATCCAGATGCCGTGGTAGCCGTGGTAGTGTCTAGCAGAAACTGTAGTGTCCTGGTAAGACAATTATAACTAAAACAGTTGCTATGCTTCCCAACTTACTAGGCTAGCATAAGTTTGACACAAAAACCTGATAAATACAGTACAGTGGGAGAAAATTATATCCCAGTCTTTCATGCACATAGATACAAAGGTCCTAAACAAAATATTAACACACCAAATCCAGCAACATATAAAAAGGATACTATGTTATGATCAAGTTGGGTTTATACCAGGAATTCAAGGTTGGTTTAACACTAGAAAATCAGTCCATATATTTTACCACATTCACAGATTAAAGAAGAAAAATTGACTAAGTAATTTTTTTCATAGTACAGAAGAAACATTTAATAAAATTCATCATCCTTCATGATGGAGGAAAAAGTTGTAATAAACAAGAAACAGAGGAAGTTTCCTTAAACTGATAGAGAATATATACCTTCACCAAATATAACATTTAATGATGAAGTGATGAAGAGTTTTCTTTTTAAGATCACAAATAAGACAATGATGCCCACTATCACTATTTCTATTAAACATTTTACTAGAGGTTCTAGCCAGTGCAATAAGACAAAAAAAATAGTGTAAGGATTGGACAGGAAGACATAAGACTGCTATTATTTATGTATGATACTATTGTTTATATTTAAAAATCTAAAAAAAAAATCCTTATGTTAAATTATTAAAATTATTAAGGGAGTTTGGCAAGGTTACTATATTTTTTAAAAAAATAAATATGTAAAAAAATAATTGTATTTCTATATAAAACAAATACAGAAAATATTTTTAAATGACACAATTTATAATGGCATCAAAAATAGAAAGTATATTTATAATTACATCTACCAAAAGGTATTTAAGAGCTCCATGGAGAAAACTATGACACTATTAAACTATTAAAGAAGACCTAAGTAAATAAAGATACATCAATGTTCATGGATTGCAAAACTCAATATTGCAAAGGTGTCAATTTTCCCCTAAAATGGTCTATAGATTCAAGGCAATCCCATCACAAAATCCCAATAGATATTTCATATAAGGTGAAAGGTAATTCTATATGGAAAGTCAAAAGCCAAGAATAGTTAAGACTCTCTTGAGCAGAACAAAGGGGGAGGGTTTGTCTTGCCAGATATTAGAGCCAGATATTAAGACCAGAAAATAAAACTATTATGAAACTGTTAACACAGATGAGGAGACACAAATAGACCAATGGAACAGAATATAAACCAAGAAACAAAGTCATGCATATAAGGACAATTGATTTACTGCAAATCCATGGGAAAGAATAACAACTAGAGCTAGGATAATTTGGTATCCATGTAAAAAAAATCAAATCGACACTGTACCTCACACCGTACTCAAAAGTCAAATCCAGGCAGATTATAGACCTAAATGTAAAAGGCAAAATAGTACAAGAGACTATCTTTGTGGGAAAGGATTATAAAATAAGATATAAAATATTAACTATAAAGGAAAAGATTGATAAAATTAATTACATTCAAATTAAAAACTTGTGTTTATCAAAACATACTAGTAAGAGAAAGAACATGGAAGCCACAGAGAAGAAGATATTTGCAAAGATAAAACCAACAAAGGACTCATATCCAGAATATATAAAGAAGTCTCAGAAATCAGTATGATAAATGCAGAAAATTCAGTGTTTTTAAAGGGCAAAGACTTGCATAGACATTTTACAAAGCAGAAATCCAAATGCCAATAAACATATAAAAAGGTAATCAACCTCTTTTGTAATCAAGAAATTCAAATGAAAGTCACCATTGAGCCACCCTACACACCTACCACATAGGCTAAAGCTGCTCGAAGTGTCCTTTTATTTTATCAAAAGGGAGGGGCAAAGAGCCACCCTCACACCAGCCAGTTCTGATGGTGACTGTCTCTACGTGACTTAGTATCATTTTAGACAGAAGAAATTCACTCTTATTATGAGTGGTCCTCCAAGCTCTTTTTGGTAGGCATTCAAATTAAAGTATCAGAGTCTCAGAATTGGATGTACTATGCATAAAAGTCTCTTGTGTTTTTCTTCTAATTCTTTTTTTTTTTTGCACGCGTACCTCTGCTTGAATAATTCTTTTAAACAACCCCACTGCACCATGCTGCACCCCTCAAACCTCGTCTTCCTTTCTAGCCTTGAGCTTTCTCCCAGGCTACTGCAAAACTGTGTCTTTCAAACCTTGATTGTGAAGGTCATTTACTACAAGTACTAAACCACTCGGTGGCTTGGGCCAATGTACATGGTGTCTTAAAGCAAGTTTTCCAGCTTCATAATTATCAAATAACAAGCCCTGCTGGAGCTGTCTACCACACCACAGCACTCTGCAGACACAAGGATGGACGCTGTTAACCCTTAGTTAACTGTCAGCTGCTCTTTGGCTGCCTAGAGAGGAGAGATCATCAGAACAATTTCCTGGAAGCCAACCTGTGCCTTGGTGGGAGTCTATGGCAGTGGAAACCGGTACAGACTTACAAAACTTGGACCGGAAAACAATTTTAATCATGAGTCATGTTTCATCTTACAAGCAAATAAAACCAAAAAGTTACAGTATGTAGTTCAAGGTCAAATGACTCAAAGTGGAGCAAGTTCCAGAACTCCTCTCCCAGGCCCCACTCCTGAACCTCACTCATCCCGCTTCCTTTTAGTCTATCTAACAGGCCTGCACCCACTTACAAACCTTGGGCAACCAACCAGACCAAAAGGATAAGTCGGACTTTATCCAGATCATCAAGTAATTCGAATGCAGTGCCAAACGCCAACATAGATTTCCCTGCCGCTGCTCTGAAAACACTTCATCAGCTGCTCATAAGTCAGAGGGCCCTGGTGCGCCTCCGCATTGTCCTGCCGCTGCAGAGCCTGCAAAGGACCAGGACTGCTGTCCATCAGAGCCTCCACACAGTCGCCGGTGACCCTGCCTTATCCCTTGCACTTGCTCCACGGACCGCACGCCAAGAACACAGCATGGACACGTGGCCACAGGCGAACGGGACGCAGCTGGCCTCCCTACTCTGGGCACTTGAGTTTCAGATAAAGTGGCCATCTCCCACGGCCAAGAAGAGGTCAAATTAAGAATGGTGCTCTCTTTAGCAACTACAAAAAGTTCTCATTTTCTCATCGAATAAAGTTCTCTAATGGCTGGTAGATGAGCCCAATTTCTAACCAGTCCTGAATTGTACTATTTCCCTCTCAGTGGTGCGGGCTCCCCGTGGGGCAGATTGCCACGGGCGCTGCAGGTACCAGGAGGAAGCAGCAGGAATCTCTCTCCCTTTCAGGCTTCTTGCCTTTGGTGTTTCAATTCTGTTCCAAAATCCTAAACTTTACAAGGGGACTGAGATGTCACAAGAGTCCTTAGACCCACTGAATCACGTGCTGCAGCCCATATCTATTTAAAGAAAGTCAGTTCCTCTTTCTAGGCTGGCCCAGGGAAGACGGGGGTAAAGGGGATGGGGTGAGGCAAGGAGTCTCATGCTAAATAAATGACTTAAAGAATCACCATCCAAGGGGCCCTGGAGCCTCTATATTGATGGCTTTTAAAAGACTCTGGAAATTCACTCCCCCCAAGCAACAGCCCTTATACTGAGATATATTCTATCTCTGGACCAACAAGTCCCCCACATGAGGTTCCCGGGCTCCCTGCCTTGGCCCTGCGCACGGCACATGCAGCTGTGCATTTTCCTGCCCAGCCTAAGCCAGGAGCCACGAAACAAACAACCCAAGAGCCTCCTCTTCTGCATTCAGCAGCTCAAAGGCAACCAAGAAGCATCTGGAACACTTAAGAGGCCTTAATATGACTTTAATTTAGGATATTAAGGCAGCTGTAGTGACCTCACACTCCTGGCTCTTAAACTCAAGTCTAATGACTCTTTTGCTGAAGCCAATGCTGTCACCACTGGCCTGGCATCTCCTGACAACTGCCCAGGCCGCTGGGCCTGGCGAGTGCCCAGAGCTGCGGATCCGGTCAGCACCACCCTCTCTCGCTCGTTCTGCCAGTATCTCATGGCCGCCACCCACGGTCAGTGGATAAAGCAGACTGTTCAGTGATCTCCTCCTTATGTTAAAAATGAGAAACCCAAGCTCAGAGAGGTTAAGTGACTTGCCTGAAGTCACACAGCAGTAATAATACCTGACCCAAGACCAGCTCCGGTCCCTGGATGCTGAGCTGCCTCCTTCCTAGGGTCCCACTGGGCTTGCACTTTGCAGTCACCTTCCACAGTGGGAGCAGATGCTCTTTGAGGTCACCCCACTCTTTCCCTCAGGACTACCTTGTGGCCCCAGTGAAAGTCAAGGCCTCACAGGGGGACAGAAGAGCCATACGAGTTTCTCCAGCACACGCTGGCAGCCACCTGCTCGGCAGCCTTTGATCTGACTCTGGTTCACTTAGCGACCTTCTGTGGCTCCCCATTGCCTGCACCATATAACAGCCATGCCTCCCAGCCCAGCACACAGGCCCTCCAAGATCCTGCCTTAACCTCCGCGGTCCCCAGCACTTCCTCCTGATCCTGACGGTCCAGGAGCTCGGGATTGCGCGCACACTATACTCCTCTCGCCTCCACACCTCCGCTGTGCTGCTCCTTCTCCCCACCACCTTCACTCCCTCTCATCTCCCTTCTCCTGACCAGCACTCACTGGTCACATGACCCCTCCTCCAGGAAGGCTTCCTGATTCTACCCCCAGGCCCTTGTTTAGGCTCCATAGTACCTTGCCTCCCCTGCCCTGCCAGTCCTTATGCCCCTGTCTTACAGCAACCTGGCTGTGTGCCTATCTCCCCTGCAGCATCCAGAGTATGGGGACTGTTTCTTATCGCTCCTGTGTCACCAGTCCAGCCCTCAGCTGATATAGGTTGGGCCAGGACTGCTCTGGGGTTGCCCACCTTTGCAGGGTCGCCCCACAGAGGCTCTGCATTTCCACCGCACCACGGACAAAGGCACGCTAACAAAAGGCAAAGTGCAGTCACCTCTCCCAGAGCAGGAACAAAGGGATGGCATGTGGGCATTGCCTTTGGCAAGCGACAGCCACTCCACACCGCACTGGGCTACACGTACCTCACTGGTTGCCATGGCACATTTTAATTAAGTGTAAGGATTTTGTGTCTTGATAACAGAAAATGCATTGCCCTTTTGTCTGTCTCTGGTCCCTTTGGGAACAGACATGGGGGAGTGGAGCTCGGAGCTGTTCCTTAGCAGAGGGAAGGGGTGGGCCTCTGGGGAGACATGCTGGGGTGGGAGCCCCTCTGATGTGCCCTGTGCTCCTGCCCTGGGACTAGTCTCCACTGTCAGGAGCACCTCCTCCAAGCTGTTGCCCATGACAGGCTAAGGGGACAGGACAGTGCGGAACAGGCTGCTCTGCTCTCACCACACCACCCATTCCACACCCCCCTCCCCAGTAGGTAGCCTCCGCTTCCATCTCCGATCAAGACCAGGACACGGGCCGGGCGCGGTGGCTCACACCTGTAATCCTAGCACTCTGGGAGGCCGA
>VBSM01003144.1:6378329-6392723 GCA_008086735.1 Cheirogaleus medius
AAAAAAAAAAAAAAAAAAAAGACCAAGACACAGCGGGTCACAGAAACAGAACAAGAACATCAGGAAACCCAGCAGCCAGCAGGTGGCCGGCATGCAGCCGGCACAGGTATATGTGCATGTCTGCACACGCACTGCCATTCCTCAGCCTCGACCCACCAGCCAGCCCGAGTCACTTCTAGCCTGAAGCCAGCACGTCCTTACCCGAGAGCCTGCGCAATGAGCCCTCCCCACGGCACAGGGTCACACCTCGTCTGCATCTTTGTCTACCCTGAGCAGAGTGAGCTGGGCATAGACTAGCAGACCACCCTGTGGATGTGGCGTCTCTTGTTCACAGAGGTTAAGGACTCACCGAACCAGGTGTTGAACCAGGACTTGAATCCAGGTGTTTCTGATTCAAAGACTGTGGCATTCTCTCTCCCCAGGCTGCCTGTTGGGCATTCCTCAGACACCTACTGTGTTTGGAGCACTCACTCAGACATGTTTTTGGGTGCCTGTCATACACCGAGCCTTCTGGAAGCTCTGGGAGACACAGATGAGGACAGCATCCAGGCTCCTGGTCTAGGCCAGAGCTGCCCAGAGGGCCAACAGGACAGATGTAGATACACAGCAGGGGGTTATTGTGGAAACAGAATGCCAGCCATAGACATCATTGCAAATTTTCTAGAAGCCACATTAACTAAGGAAGAGAAACAGGTGAAATTAATTTTAATAAAAAACTAACACACTATCCAAAATGTCATTTCAGCATGTTAATGAGATAATTTACATTCCTTTTCAGATTGAGTCTCAGGAATCTGGGGTGCGTTTTACATTTACGGTACATCTCAATTCAGACATCTCATCCTGTCTTATCGTGTTGTATTAGGGTTCTCCAGAGAAACAGAGCCAATAGGACAGATGCAGATATAGAACAGGGGATGTCTGGGAATTGGCTCACGTGATCATGGAGGCCGAGAAGCCCCCACGATCTGCCGTCTGCAGCCTGGAGAACCAGACAAGCCGGCAGTGTGATCCAGTCTGAGTCCGTAGGCCTGAGAAGCAGGCCCAGGCCTGGGAGCCTGCTGGTGTAGGCCCCAGAGACTGAGGACCTGAGAACATGGAGCTCTGAGGTCCGAGGGCAGAAGATGGATGTCCTGGCTCAAACAGAGCAAACCCACTCATCCTCCACCATTTTGTTCTAGTCCAGCCCCTAACAGGGTAGGTGACGCCCACCCACATCGGTGAGGGTGGATCTTCTTTACTGTCTACTGATTGAAACGCTAATCTTTTCCAAAAACACCCAGAAATAATGTTTCACCAGCTCTCTGCGCATCACTTAGCCCCGTCAAGCTGACACATCAAGTTGACCATCACAGCTCTTATCCCTGAGCTCCCAACTGCTGCAGCACTTCCCATCCTTCCCACATGGGTCTCCTTTTACTTCCACAGTGAGGCGGCTGGGCAGACACCACTGCTCCTTACAGGTGAGAACACTGAGGTCAGGCGTGGTTACCTGCCTTCCAGATGGCCCCAGCGATCCTTGCCTCTGGGCATTTACATCTGGTGTGGTCCCCTCTGCTGTGTCTAAGCAACCCTGGAAATGGTAGAGAGCAACCTCTCTGGCTAGCTCCTAAAAGTCAGCGCTTTCACTTGCTTCTCTCCGGGGCCCCACTCTCAGGGAAGCCAGCCGCCATGTTGGGAGGACACTCAGGCAGCCCTGTGAAGAGGTCCCCTGAGGAGCTGCGGCCTCCCGCCAACCGCCAGCACCAGCCTGCCAGGCAGGCAGGTCAGCTCCCTTGGGCTTGAACCCTCCGGCCCCAGCCGAGCCTGGGGTGACTGCAGGCTCATGAGGGAGCCGGAGCCAGACTATCCAGCTAAGCCACTCCAGGATTCCTGGCCCACAGAATCTGTTTGAGGTCATGGGTTTTTGTTTGAAGCCACCAAGGCTTGGGGTGACACCTACCCAAGCTGACTCACCTCAGAAGTCGTCAGCTGAACAAACCCAACTCAGTATTGGAAACTCCCAGCTCTAATCTGGGCCTGGTCCCAAGGACCCTAGTGGGGCGAGTCCCTCCCCAACTCCAGGTTCGAACTGACCCTTCTTCCATCAGACACTTGGGGTTAACTTGCTTCATGACACACTCATTCCCTCCAAAGCCCTCTAGGAATCACCATCTGGCCCATCCCAAATCAGGTCAGGCAGAGTGGGGAGCCAGAGGGAGCAGGAGGGACAGGGAGCATCTCGGTCCTGGACCCCCAGCTCACAGAAGAGCAACTCTTCACCCCAGCAAACTCTCAGTCTTTCTTGCCACCTGTCTCCTGCTGATGCCTTTTCCCAGACTGCTGCCAAAAAAGCCAAGCCTCCCTCTTAACCCGCTCAGCTGGCCCACCTTGTGTTCTGATGTGGCAGGTGTAAGAACCAGCCCCGTTACAGCACCGCGGAATTCCAGGGAGAAGGAGGAGATGTGCACGACGTGGGGAGGGAACTGGGAAGACAACACCACCCCCATGCCCCTTCAAGTTCCATGTCACCTGTGACGTGTCCATCCTATGCTGCAGGTAAATGTGCTGTGGGCCCTTTCACCAGTGACCTGTGACTGTCCTGCCCTTCTCTAAGGCCTTGTGGGACCATGAGGCTCCTGCAGGGCTCAGCCCCCACCGAGGGGAGGTGGCCGGTTCCAGTGGTGAAGATGAACCCCATCCCTGTGCCTTGGTCACTGCGAGACAGGCTGGAGAGGTTCTCCACCCAGGGAACCCAGGACCTCACCCTGCCTGCAGGCTGGGTGGCCTCTATGGAGGTGCCCTATGGCAGAAAGGGGGCCGAGGAGCACTTTGTGTCTTCTGGAATCCCGGGACACCATTGCACACAGCAGTCCCCACTCCCTACTACAGCCCCATCTGAAGTGGGGGGTGTCAGGTGACTCACGGTCATGAGGCTTATGATGACTAAAAGGATTAGAGTGTTATAAGTCCAAAACGCCTGCCTCCTTAGCACAGAGAGCCCTTGGTACATTCATCCTGGCCCGCGGTCAGAGCCCCGGATGCCCACGCCCAACCGCACCTCTGCCCAGAAGAAAACGGTTCCCAACCTGCTGCAGCGGCCATTTGGAGACAAACTTTTACTCCACATTATGTCGTCAGGATTAACCAAGAATGACCCAGAAGACGGCCACCGTCTGCACCCACATAATGTACCCCATTTCGCTGTCGCTCTGGCTGCTGGAAAAGCGGAGAGGAGCCCGGGCATTCCGCAGCTTCCACCACACAGATTATCCCGGCCATTTACTAGAGAGCAGGGCTGTCCTCGGCACCACTGAGCACAGGCAAATGACCGTGGCTGTCCGGGGCCCCTCCTTTCCTGCACCTGCCCTTCCTGGCTCAGAACGAAAGTCTGCTTTAAGCAAAGATGCCGGTGAAGAAGGAGGAGATTATCTGCCTAATGATTACACGGGCCGTCTAAAACTGCCAGTGTCCGTGAGGCCCTGGGGAAACTGGAATGCTCAGACACTGCTGGTGGGACTGTCACATGCTGCGGCTGCTGTAGCAGACGGCTTGGTGGTTCCTCCAACCAGTAAACACAGAATTACAATTTCCACGGGACCCGGCACTTACACTCCCAGTTACACAGCTGACAGCAGGGATGTGACAGACACTCACGCCCCATGCTCACGGCAGCGCCGGTCACAACAGCCCACAGGTAGAAATGACTCAGGTGTATATCAGTGACTGAATGGATAAACAAAAGCCATATAAGGGAGTATTATTCAGGCTGGAAAGGGGATGAAATTCTGGTACCTGCTACAACACGGATGAACCACAAAAACATAGTAAGTGAAAGAAGCCAGATGCAAAAGGACGATACTGTTAAGTACCCGGAGGACCTGGAATGGGCAAAGTCGTAGAGACGGAAGGTAGACTAGAGGTTTCCAGAGGCTGGAGGGAGGGAGCACGTGCAGTTATTACTTAACGGGTACAGAGTATGGGATGATTACAAGTCTGAAAATGGTTGGTGGCGATGGTTGCACAACATCGTGAATGTGCTTAATGTGCTGAATTGAACACTTAAAAACAGTTAAGATAGAAAAAAAGAAGAAAGAAGAAAAAAGAAAGAGAAGCGCTGTCTATATTTAGAAGGCCCTTTCCCCTCACGGTTCAGTTTGCTTGTTTATTCAGCAGATGTTCACTGGAAACCAGCCGCAGGGCAGGTCCCACGCGAGCCGGGCATGGGACAGGTGTGGAATGAAGTGCTCTCTCTCCACAAGGAGCCAGTCTTCATGTGGACTCTGAGTACAGACACTTACGTCACAACCCCCACTGCAAGGGGGTCATTAAGATGAGGTCTGAGGAGTAAAAATCAAGGTTCCAGGGAAGAAGGCACCTGCAGCGTGGCTCCCCAGGTACGGGGGTGGCGGCAGTAGGTCACAGGTTTCCCCAGCTACTCAGGGAGAAGGAACAGAGCGAGAAAATGGGGAGGTGGGACAGCAGAGGGGCTGGGCAGGCCCAGAGCGACAAGGCTGATTCCGCCATCTCCTCACCCAACCTTCACCCTTCATCTACCCTGTCGGAGATGATAGCAGATTCTGGGAGCAGCACAAATTTTATTAACTAAAAATAATCACAAGAAGAAGGTAAAGAAGGGCTCTTACTGAATGCTTCCTGTAGGCCGAGCACTGTGAGAAGAATTCTACCTGCATTTTCTCATCTAATACCACCCCAAGGAGATAAATCGGGTTCAGAGAGAAAAACGCGTCCGAGGTCCCACAGCTGGAAAAGCGTTTGTGAAGTTGGAAACTTCGTGCAGAAAGTGGTTTTCTTTCATTTTCTTCTCAAAATGAATAGGGCACATGCCTGAGGGATGAAAACACACTAGTGGTGACCTTCCCGTGTCATTCTGGCTCCACAGCTGACCTCCGTGGGCCCTAGCCAAGAATGTGGGGCACACTTATCATTATCTGTGGATTTAGGTCTTTGTCCCATGCCTCTGACTTGCGACAAGGGTCGGTGGGGAGCTGAGAAAGAGTTCTGGACTGGACTCAGTCTCCCTGTTGCCCTCCTTCTGGAAAAAGCTGTTCTTACTCCCATGAGAACAGGAAGATGCAGATGCTAGAAGAAGACAATCTAATACAAATCCCCGGTGGTGGCAGTGGCTTCAGAACTCGCAGGCATGCCCTCATTTAACCCGCTCCAGAACCCGGTGGAGTTCAACATCTCCCCATTTCACAGATGAAGAGCTGAGGCTCAGAGAGGCGAAGTAACTTGTCTCAGAGTTCCAGAGGGAGTGCAGAAGTGGCTACATAATTCACGGGACCAGTGCAAAATGAAAGTGCAGCGTCGCTTATTCAAAAGTTAGTAAGAATTTCAAGATGGTGACAGGAGAGCACTAAACCAAACACGGGCCCTTCCCAGCGCGGCGACAGGCGGCAGGCCCAGGAAGTCAGCCCTGGGAGTTAGGAACCGAGCCAGGACATCTTGTTTAGAGCATGTTCCAGCGCCCTACAGCTGCCTCTCCCTAAATACAGCTACCCCCAGGCCCCGCAGGGTGGGGAGGGCTTCTCTGAAGACAGCAGACGTAGGCGCCTCCACAGAGCTGGGCGCAGGCTCCAGCGGGGCCCCACGTCACTGATCGCATTAGCTGAATTCAATTGCGCTTCGCTCTAATCACAATCCTTTTCTAGGAACAAGAGGGCCAAACTGAATTAGGAGGGAGAAACACTCCATACTTTCATTCAGTAAAAAAAATAAATTGGAATAAAAGCAAAATTAGATTTTACTCCAAGGGTCCTGGATTTAGGAGCCGGAGGACCCGGAATTGAGTCTTGCTCCTGACACTTCAGCTTATCTGGGACTAAGAGCAAAGACCTCTCTTGGGCCTGGTTTCCTTATCTCTGAGATGGGACTAAAACAGCTATATTTGAAACTTAGATGAAGATTAAATTAATACAGTGGTACTGAATCTTTCGAGAGAAGCTCTCAAAAAATAGTCTCTTTAATTTCAAGGAATTTCGTGGTGCCCTGAAGTATAAGCACAGTATCCCTGGAAATGCCTGCAAGTCAAGAAATAGTAAAATAAGGAATTCAAGTATTCTTTGTTATTTTGTGGGATTTCAAACCACTGCAGTATGAATACATTGAATTAGAAAGGCTTTGATGAAATATTCACAGACTTTTTAACAAACAAGCCAGAGGACCTATGCATTATTTTATTCTGCTCTAGCATGAATATTTCATAAATTACATGCAATTATTAACAACATCAACACTAGCAAATTAATTACTGTCAATTCATATTAATAAAATTGCATTTTGTAACAAATAAAGTTAGTTTACTGTGCCCCCTCAGTCTCAGAGGTATTCACATTTGTCAATTGTCCTCTACTTCAGGCTAAAACAAAAGTAATCAAATAACTAATTATTGTATGAAATGTATCACCGCTTACTCGTCAATGAAAACTCACAGTTATTTATAACCCTCACGACTGAATATTCAAATTGGTGTTTATTTTTTCCAATGCTAAGAGGAATTTTCCAGCCCTCTCCTTTACCAACTCCCTCAGTCCCTGCCCTCGGCCACCTGAGGAACAGCACATGTGCCACCTGCGCCTGGGTGATGACGTCTCAGCAAGGAGAGGGTCAGTGGCTCACTGCAGCGAATGAGAACTCAAGGAGAAACTCGAGCGAGGTCCGCAGGATCTGCCGCGGGCCTCCCATCGCCAGTTGCTCCATTTCTTAAATTCAGTGCCGCATGGGCTCCCCTTCCCTTTTTTATTCTTATAAATAAAAAATTTCTTCTCTTTCAATAAAGGGTCCAGAGTTGTAGCCTGGGATTATAACACCAATTCTGTTTCCCTTCATCCATTTCAAAGTCTCGGATAGTCAACTCACCACAGTGAAATCAAAATAACAGCAATGAAAATTGCTGCAGAGCCTATCGCAGAAGTAAAGCACACATCCTTGATTCACACTGATGCTCACTCACAACAAGTTAGTGTGTTAGTGGTTCCATTTTACAGGTGGAGAAACTTGGGCTCCACAAGATCAGGTGACTTGTCCAGGAACATTCAGGAAGGAAAAGGGGCAGCCAAGACTAGAACCTGCTCTGCCAACCTCCCCTCCTCTGAGGTGTCCACTGCACAGCCCCAAGGCCTCAAGGTAGCAACAAGCAACTGCAGGCTGCTGCCTGCCCGGCCAGGCGCTGACCTCCTCCCTAGGGATACTCGGGCCAGGCCAGGCAGTCCCACATGGGCCAGGGGTGTCTTATACCCTCGGTATTTAACCACCTGCTTAAAAAATGTATCAACACTCTTCTTGCCCAGAGGGCAAAATTATTTTCTAAGATTTGTGCAGATGTTTATAAATGCTAGAAGTATGTCAAACTAGTCACAAAATAGGCCCCATCAGCAGCGTTTCTGCCTCGGTACAGGATTATCAGACGGTGACCAGAGCCTGTATGAGTTTCCTAGGCTGCTGCAACAAGTTACCACAAACTTAGGGCGTCAAACAGCAGGAATTCATTCTCCCACGGCTCTGGAGTCCAAAATCAAGATCTCTGCAGGGCCGCGCTCCTTCCAGAGCCCCTAGAGAAGAATCCTGTCTCGCCTATTGCAGGTTCTGGTAGCCCCCGGCGCATCTTCATGATTCTTGAGAATCTCTCGTGTAGAAAAGCTAATAATATCCTTGTTAGTACAATGGTGAGGAAAAAAAGAAAAAAGGGAAAAGAAAACTACTAATAGTCACTGTAATGATCACAAGAGCGGCTAACACTGGGGAGCCAGGCCCGCAGCTGAGGGCCTCTCATGCTACTCACGCCCCGCTCAGCACGCCAGGGGCGGGATCGTAGAATCAGCTATGGGCAGGGGGCTCTGTGACACACCCAAGGCCACATACTGCTAAGAGGGAAGCCTGGGCTGGAAGCCAGTGCTTGACCACTTCACCACGCACATAGCCATGGAGCAAGCAGCAAGAGCAAGTGCCACCCTAGAGCTTCACGGTGCCAAGGGAGTTGAGAAAAGGCGACTTCTCCTACAAGACAGTTCACGCTCTGGGCGGCTGGGGGGAAGGCTCGGATTCCTAAAGTGATTCCGTTCAATTCAGTCTCTGCTCACATATCACCTCCATGGGAGACGAGGTACTAGGGCCAAACCGGGGAAGATGAGAACAGGAGTGACCAAGGGTGCTGTGGTATGCATGGCCACAGCAAAGCATGGTCTTACAGGGCCTGCAGGGGACACCAGGGCAGTCACCAAAGGCGTGTCTGAGATGAGCACAACAGGCAAACGGGATGGGCACGTGGCGGGTGCTCTGCAAATACCTGATGAATAAATGAATGAGGTATAAATGAATTAATGGCAGGGGAAGTGAGAAAGGGAGAGGGTGGTAGGCAGAGGAACCTGTATAAACAGGCACGAGGACTGGAGAGCTGGGACAAGCTAGGGGAACAGCGGCTAGAATGTAGCACACACACGGAGGCAAGTGGCAAAAGGTGAGATAGTAACAACAACAACGGCAATAATAATAGCAACTCACATTACTGAGCAGTTAGGTCCCAAGCTCTACGCTAAGTACTTTACATATATCTCATTTCATCCAACAAGGTATTATTATGCCCATTTTACAGATGAAAAAACAGGCTCAGAAAAGTTAAGCAACCTGCCCAAGATCACGGAATGGTAAATGGCAGATCCAAGACTCAGACCCTTACCCACCTGCCTCTGGGACACCCTCTCGTCCATGCTGGAGTTCGGACTTTACGCTGTGGCGAGGTCATCAGGGAGCTCCAGCAGATGTGGTGCCGAGGGGCACATCCCTGGAGCTATGCCTACGATGACCCGTCAGGAAGCAGGCTGGGGCCTCCTCGGTAATCCCAAGGGGAAAAGTGAAAGTGACCAACATAACTATCCTAAAACAGAATTACCCCAAACAGCAGCCTCTTAAAATAAAAACTCCAGATGGGAAGTTTTTATTGCAGGCTAATTACATAAGGAAGAAAGCCTCATCATTCTGGCAAACACTCCCTTTCCTAAAACATGGAGAAACCAGCCCACATCAAATAGATTATTACCATTTATCTTAAAAAAAAAAAAAAAAAAAAAAAAAAAAGGGCAGTAGTGCTTCAGTACGTTGCTGTTGATTTCAAACATGCAAACAAACAAAAAAGAGTCTCTGGTCACCTTCAAGAAAAGAAAAATACTATGGCATCTGTGACCAAAGGGAAACTGAGTACTATAGCAGAGGAGCCTCGGATCACTCACACCTGGAATGCTCGGCCCGATGGACACAGCACTGGGCAGCACCTCCCTGCTTTCCAGACCCAGGACAGGACACCAGACAGGATCCATAGGCCATCAACAAACCAGGGGATGGGGGCAATGGGACGCACAGAAACCAGCATCGGTACAAGGGATGGTAGAGCAGGTGGGAGCCACAAAAAAATAAAACAAAAACAAAACAATCACAAACTTCAAATCTGGGCCACATTGATATGACTTCAACACATGATCCTTTCACTAACTGATATGAAGAACTTCAACTTTCCAAAGACTGGAGATCCCCCGCTGGGATCCATGCATTTTATACAGGAGGGAACTGGGGCTCCAAGAAGCTGTCTCACCCAAACTACACAGCCAGGGAGGAGGAGACGGAGTCCACCCTACCACTCCAGCCCCCTGGCGCCCAGGCCACGGCTCTCTTTTCCTCTCTGCATCCCATTCTGCTGTTTCTTCTGCACTAACAAAAAACAAAAAAAGCAGAAGCATACACGCACACACATATTATACTTAAAATTGCTAAAAATAATTGAATCCAGAAAACCAAAGTTCAACATGACATCATCCTTAATTAATGATGCTCTTCCCATATTTTTCTCTCCTCAAATTTGCTATTTAACAACAGGACGAGTTAAGTAGAGTGACTATATTAACTCTGAATTTCTTGCCTTTTAATATTTGGTGCTGCCACCTTCATGTGATTCAAATTTAGTTGCTTTGCATCTAATTGAAGCACTGCACAAAAAAGGTAATTTGACATCCAGAGGAGGAGTGAGAGGAGACCAGAGAAAAGAGGGGACATATTACTTAACTTTATGATGATAATTACCTGAGCACAAAGACACTTACATGAACATTCTACACTGGATATCATCCAGAAAATTTCAACCTATGTTGCTGCTTCAATACATCTGAATGCTAGGATTTGGCATAAAAACATCTATTCTATGAATAATAGCCTCTACAGTCCCAATGGACAGCAGTACATGAATTAGGGGGGAAAAAAGGGAAAGAAAAAGAAAAGAAAGAAAAAGAAAAAATAGAGTCTCGAGCCTTTTCCAAAATGGTGCTAATGCACCACTGAAACTTAATTTTATAATTTACTGGCAGTCAAGATGGCAGGAAATAAAATAATTTGCTATATTCTGCACAACAAACCCTGCTTTTCCTGGGAAGGGGTAATTATCCCCATGGAAAAAAAAAAGAAAAAAATACGCCATCTCATATTAAGCTAAAGTCTCATCAAGAAGAGAAAAAGTGCCTCATTACACGTAATTACCAGGGAATTAGAAACATCATTTAACTAAATGAGCGAATAATGCTCAGGATATTGAAGAAACTTGCCTGCACTTCAGCAAAGCACTCTAAGTCCCATTACAAAAATTGCCCCTCTTTAATGGAATAATTTTAGGCCTTGTCTGCCTTGCTTTAAAAATAAAGAGCCTCCGAGAGGCAGAAAGAGGCTGGAACTGCCATAAACAACTGTTGAAAGGGACTGAAGGGAAGGCGCTGTCTCTCTTGGAGACCAAGACTCAGAATGACTCATAATCTACCATAATCAGGAAAATTAAACTTGAGGACTTGAGAAAAGGATTAGCCCCTTTTTAATTGTACTTCCTCAGGACTGTGATGTACTTGTGAGTTATGTATTAGGAATAACAGATGAAAGATTTTCAAGTTCAGGTACAGCTTCCCTGCTCCAACACAAAAGCAGTTACAGCCACTCAATGTTCTCTTAGAAAAATAAAATTATAACATACCTGCAGATTGATGTTTATTTTGTCTTAATGCAATGATTTTTTAGCCACTCAAAAGCTTCCAGCTTAGGTAGGGATCCTCTCCCTGCCTTTCTCTTTGCTTTTCATATTTGTCAAGACTTGGCATAAAAGTGGTGAATTTAACATAACCATCCCACCTTCCAGCAGTACTAATCTTTCCCCACCCAGGGAACCAGAAGAGGAAAGTATACTGATCCTAGTTGCTTCATCTTAGTCCCTTGACTTTAGAGCAAGTAAAATTCAGAAAGGAATTGGTATTGATGAGATTCTTAGCAGATAGCCAAAGTATAGTCTAAAGAAGCCACTTTAAAGAAGAAATCAGAGTCAGGGAAGTGACTGCTGTGTCATCCTGAGGGATCCTGCCCTGAGACCCAACAGGGAGCCACGGACCCCCAACCTCACACAAGGACCAGGACCTTCCCTGGGACAGATGCAGCCAGAGCAACAAAGAGTGCCATTCCCTTGGCCATGTACTTTTAGCCACTGTCAACCGCAACCCCCCATTTTAGCAATGAGGAAGCTAAGACCAGCCCAAGGCCTCAGAGCTCCCTGCTCAGGTGTCTTGTGGCCAAGGCTAGATTCATATATGTCCATTGCCTCTCAGCAGAGCAGGAACAACGTTCCTACTTACATCACATCTGAATTCTCCCACCCTCACAGAGGTTCTGAGGTCCAAATGCATCCCTTCCTGGTCCAGCACACGTGAATGATAGCAAGAAGGGAAAATGACACGGTGCCAGCACTGCGGGCATGCTCTGCACAAACACTGGCCCTTGGCATGTTTGGGGATGACGAGCAGGAAAGGCAGGGGAGCTGGGACAGGAACTAGCTGAGCCTGACCTACTCCTCTGTCCCCCTGCACCCTCGGACACATCCCTCAGAACACTTTCAAGCGTTAGGGCCCTGTACCCAAGAAATCAAAAAATAACAAAAGGCAATTGGTTGGTTTTCTCGGAGCTGAGAGCGGCTTCATACAGAGAACGCTCTGGAAAGAGAAATGGCATTTGGTGTTGATAATGGGCAAAGTGCCCTGGGCTTTTTATGTCCCCTCATTTAACTCCGAGATGGAATTCGGCACTAAGAGTCCAGACAAAAGGGAACAAAGGGGACACTGACCTCCTGTCCCAAGTAAATGGAACAAAAAGGACACAGTAGTGACAGCCACTGCATGTCATTTCAAGAAGATGACTCGGGTTAACTGATTTGCCCACTAAAATCACACAATTAACAAGGGGGACCCAGAATCAGAACACAGACCTACCTGCTTCCAAAACTCTTTCTCCGGCCCCCACGATGCTGTCTTCTCCAATGAGTATTAATAATACCACTCAGCATACTACAGTATCAAAATGTTTCCAAGTGCGTTCACATCTGTTCTCTCCAAGGAAGTACAGCAGGATGGCACAGTCTCCACTTCACACCAAAACTTGAAATGATCCACACAAAGTCATCCTGCCACCGGCTGCTAAGACCACTGATACTTCCTCCTTTCCTTGGTGGTCACGTTGGTAGTGGTAGTAGAACAAATTCTGAGAGAAGATCCATCTGGCCTAAGATTTACAAATACAACTCCTGGCTTCATTTCAAGAACCAATGTTTATTTTCTCAGTGTAGGTAATACAAAGAAATTATAAATATTTGAGTCACTACTTTTATTTTTCTAATTTTTTCCAGTCAGATCCTCTATCTTATGCCATTAGTAAAGCAAAAATTTTTAAATCACATGAGTTAGCTAGTCAAGTTGACACAGTAAGCTCACACCTTGATCACTCTCTGTCAAAACACCACAGCAATGACAGCTAAATTGTGAGAGAAAAGGAAAAAAGACAGAGTCAGACTCTAAAACAAAAGATAAACATTTCTGCAAACTTAAATAGCTGATCTCTGGGGCTGGAAGCAGGAAGCAGAAGCAGCACCAAGGAGTTTAATTTCTGCTGGATAAAAGAGGCCACTGGACAGAAAGAGGAGAGGACAAAGAGAGAAAAGTCAACAGCAATAACAAAAGGCCAAAATTAAAAACCTCCACTCAAAATAAGCCTGAAGATCAAAATTATAAGTCAGTCATTAAAATCAAAGTTGAAACACATATTTACCACAGATGAAATTAATTTTTTTCTTTCTTTTTTTTTGTTATTAATTTTATAGCTCCATCTACCAAAAAGTTTATTTATGTTCAAAATAATCAAGGAAGGGCCAGGCGTGGTGGTTCTTGCCTGTAATACCAGCACTTTGGGAGGCCGAGGAAGGAGGATCGCTTGAAGCCAGTTTAAGACCAGCCTGGGCAACATAGCAAGACACTTTTCCTACAGAAAATATTTTAAAAATGAGCCAAGCGAGGTGATGCACGTCTGTAGTCCCAGCTACTCAGGAGGCTGAGGCAGGAGGATCACTTGAGCCCAGGAGTTTGAGGCCGCAGTGAGCTATAATGACACCACAGTACTCTAGCCCAGGTGACAGAGACTCTGTCTCACACACACACACACAAAAAAGAACAAGCTAGAAAGAGAACAAAGCAATAAAAGTAAACCTAGAGAAGGTGAAAGAAAGAAGAAACTAATGAAATAGAAAAGCAGCAGCAGAGAGGATCAAAAAAACCAAAAACTGTTCTTTGGTGGGAGGCAATTAATAAAATAGATAATCCTCTAGGAAGAGTGATCAATAAAAATAACAAATAATCAATATCAAGAACAATAAAGTAAATAGTAAACAATTTTATATCATAATATTATGAATAATAAATTAAAAACTTACATGCAAAGAATAGTTTTTTAAAATATATGTGTGTGAATGACCAAAATTGACTCAAGAAGAAATAGAAAACCTGAATAAATCAAATGGAATTGTTAATTCAGTCTTCCCTCGCCCCCTAACACTTAAAACCTACAGAGTCCAGATGATTTTCTAGGTAGGTTTTACCAAACTTTCAAGTAACATATAGCCTTGTTTAAAATTGTTTTAGACAAAAAAGAGGGAAAGCTACCCAATTTGTTTTACAAGGCCAGTATAAATTTGATACTAAAAGTGGACATGGTCTGTACAAGAATTACAGGGCACCCCGTAACGGCACTGAGATGGGGGGGCTTCATCACAAACCAGGAAGGGCATTAGGACCCACTTTTCTTCCCAGCAGCGGCTGGAACACCCCAACTCCAGGAGTTGGTGGTTACATACATTCCAACCGGCTTCATGAAAACTTCAAGTGGAAATCAGCAAGAATTAGAAAGGACATTCTTATTTTTCTCTTCTACAGTTCTAGAAGCCATATTTTGCTTGCTCTGGGATATGACTGGGTGAATTCAGGTGGATGTGAAATCAGTCAAACCCTAGGCATGAAGGATCTACCTCTGGACTAATAATGCACACCCTAGAGGGAG
>VBSM01003144.1:6392942-6411874 GCA_008086735.1 Cheirogaleus medius
TAGTTGGCCAATTAATTTGTTTCTAATTTTAGTAGAGATGGGGTCTCGCTCTTGATCAGGCTGGTTTATTTGAACCATTTTTAAGTGTACAGTTCAGTGGCATTAAGTACATTTAAAGAGTTGTGCAACCATCATCACCATCCATCTCCAGAACTCTTTCATCTTCCCACACTGAAACTCTGGGCTCATTAAACAGTAACTCCCAAATTCCCCCTCCTCCCAGCTTCTGGCAACCACCATTTTACTTTCTGTCTCTATAAATTCGATTACTCTAGATACCTCATGTAAGTGGAATTATACAGCATTTGTCTTTTTGCATCTGGTTTATTTCACTTAGCATAATGTCCTCAAGGGTTCATCCATGTTGTAGTACATATCAGAATTTCCTTTCTTTTAAGGCTGAATAATATTCCTTCATATGTATATACCACATTTTGTTTATCTATTCATCTATCAGTGGCACTTGGGTTGTTTCCACCTTTTGGCTCTTATGAATAACGCTGCTATGAACATAGGTGTACAAATATCTTTTTGAGTCCTTGCTTTCAATTCTTTTAGATATATAGCCAGAGACAGAATTACTGGACCATATGATAATTCTATATTTAATTTTTTGAGGAGCCCCCATGCTGTTTTCCACAGAGACTGCACTGTTTACATTCCTACTAGCAGTGCACAAGAGTTCCAATGTCTCCACATCCTCACCAACACTTTTTTCTGCATTTTTGATAACAGCCATTCTCATGGGTATGAGGTGGCACCTCACTGTGGTCAGAGGCACTTTCTTGACATTAGACAGCACTGTAAGCAGCCTCAGGGGCTGAGGTTTTGAGCTTAAAACTCAATTTATGTTTTGAAACAGATTAGAGAATAGGGTAGAAATTAGGGAGATGTCATTACACAAATGCACTGCCTGAAATAAAAGTCCTTTCAGATTAGGAAGAGAATATTAGATTTAATGAAAGTCCTGAGAGTCTAACACCCCAGAATGACATTCCTATAGCCCAAAAGAAAAAAAAAAGAAAAAATAAACATAAGTTTATTTTTCAGTTGTGTTGGTCAAAGATCGCCTTCAAAAGGAACATATAATAGTTATTATATGTAATATTAATATATTCATATGTAACTAATTAACATGTATTGTGCACTCAGTATATGCCAGGCACTGGACTAGACATGTTACGTACACATTTTCATTTAATCCTCCTAACAACTCTTTTCTAAACATGAGGCAATTAGAGCCTAGGACCTAGAAAACTTGCCCAGGATCACATAGCTAATAACTGGCAAATTTGAGCCACAGGCTGTCTGGTTTGGAATTTTCCATTCCATTAGTCATATGATCTCAAGATTTTCTTTCTGCTGCTTCAATTTTCTTTCTTGTAAAACTTAAGCTCAAGCCCTACTTTGCTCACAAGCCAGCACCCACGCACTTCAGATAATGGGAGCTTCCCTGAAGAGGGTCTTCATCGGCCACGCTGCAGTTCTCAGCATATATCTGGTGATCAATAGTAAATTGGTTTTTAACTACAATGCAGAACTGAAAAAAGGCCTACAAATGAGCCCACAGAACTGCATCCCAGGACCCCAACAAAGTTAGGTATGTAGGAAATGCATTAGAAGACACACCCCAGATTACATTGCAAAACATATCCCTAGAATGAAAGTCTCAAAGGAAGCAAGACCTCCATATCGCAGGGGCCTGTGGGCTCTGCTCCTCAATGCACACCTCTGCCCCCTTCTCCTCAGCTCACTCGCCTGCTCACATGTGGACCAGAAGTGGCTCCCTCAGCCCCCAAATCTATAGGACCCTCCATCCAGCTGAAGAGCCCACCACCAATGGGTTCAGTCCCTTTAGCGCCCTAAGAATGAATTCCAGCTGATCCAGCTCAGCTTTCTTGAGGACAACAAAAGTCCAAGGTCCTCAGGCCAACCAGGAAATCAAATGCCCTTGAGTCAAGTATCCATCTCAATTCTACCTAAATATATCGGGGAGGTCCTGGGAGTGGACTGGAGTCATGTACATAGTTCTGTGGCTTTCGGTACCATCCCCAAAAAAGGACTTAGTCCAGGGCTGAAAGAGCCCCTGTGCAGATGACATGCTGGGAAAGCGCTAATTTGTGAGACAATTTTTCTTTTTAACAATGATTATCATGATTATGCAATGTTTCAAATTTTGAATGTAACCACATAATGTTCATCTATATCTCCAATATCTCTAGGCTTAAGAAAAAAATGCCGGCTTTATATAAAGTGGAAGAAGGAAATACAAAATGTATAACAGTTCAAAAGAAATGACCTATGAAGGGAACTGGAAATAACTTTGGGTAACTTTGGAACTTGTTCTTTCACATCCCTCTCAAGGTCGGGAAGAGGGTTTATTTCTAAATGAAACTAATTAATGTTTCCTTCCTCTCAGCCTGGCTTATATGCTGTCCCACCCCAGTAAACTACAAGTTTATTGAAGACAAAGATTACATGTGATTCATATTTGAATAATAATAATAACAGCAGTTAACACTGTGCACTGATAACATACCACACACTGTGCTAATCACTTTCATCCGTTATCTCATCTAATCCTTATAACAACCCTATGAAATAGGCACTGTTATTACAACCACTTAAAGACTGAGAGGCAAGGCTCAGAAGTTAAATAATGACCCCAAATTCTACAGTTAGTTACAGCACCTGCATTCAAACCTGATAGGTCTTACTGTAGAGCCCACCTTCCTGAACTCAATGCTATGTCCAAGGCTAGGTCATTCAGAAACGTTAGGTTCGGGAGATGAATGGATGAATGTTTTAGGAAAACAAAAAGTGATCCACAAAAGAAGTACTTTGGTAGCCAGTAAGCTTAGCACATTAAGGCATGTTCCTGAGTAACGTCAAGTGCATGGATTTGCTATATTCCTGATCTAGCTAAAACTTGGACCCTCTAATCAAACGTTCCCACCACTGGTCCTAAAAGTACAAGGGCAATATGAGAGGGAGAGGGAGAGGAAGGGATGAAGTACAACAGACACGTGGTGAGTACTGATTCGGTTTTAGATTTCATAAATCTGAAATTGTCTAGATCAGCACCAACCCACCTTCAGAAATGGTGCTGGGTGAGAAAGGTCATCTTCATATGAAAGAGACATCTCATTATGTCCTAGAGACCACAGAAGCCAGAAAGGTTTTGGCACCTTCACCCACCTCTAAATACATACCCTTCATAACAACTTTAAAAGCAAAAGACTTTGAAAGAATGAAAGCCCTTTTGAAAAAAGACTTCACGCTTGCCTCTAATTCTCTCTCTCCTTGTGTCAGTCAGGTCCACAGTGGGGAGCAGAGACTCCGGAGCTCACAGAACAGGCTTTCCCAGAAACCATACACAGTTGTGGGAGGAGCGGGGGTCGGGGGCAGTGAAGGTCTAGAAGGGGTGCTGGCGGATCAGTGAGCACCAAACAGTCAACTGGAGAGGCCAGGCATGTGGAGCCACCAAAAGGACTACAAAAGGGATAAGGAGAGAGGCCCCTGTACAACCAACACCCTATGGGTCTGCAGCCAGGGCATCTGGTGACGGGCCTTAAGCTTAGGTTCCAGAGCTGAGCATCAGGGCAGAGCAGAAGAGTAAAGAGAAGCTGGAACCCACCAGGCACCTCTGCAATCATCCATCACTGTGCCTGACAGGGAAGAAATCCCAGAGAGTAAAGGCTGCCACTTTCCCCCAGCCATCCCATTCTGTGAATGTTTCCCTTTCAGTCACCTCTGACCTGGATGCACATAGGAAAGGAGATGCTGGGAAACATAGTTCTCAGCTTAATCAAGCTGACCCAGCCCAGTCCACCAGACTCCTTTAATTAAATATAGATATTTAAAGTGATTATTCACATCTTTGGGGAGACTGCACATTTTAATCATAATTACATGATAAATATTTCATGGTATATATCTTTGTCATATAATTAGGAATAAAAAATGTAATCTCAAAAAGATGCTAAATAATTCAAATGGCTGAGGATGTGATTAAAGCCATGACTGAAATTGGTCAGGAGGTAACTCAAGGTCTTCAGACATGATCTCCCAAGCAACATGTCCCCTGACAACTAGCCAAAGCTGTTATCACTACCCTGCATTTTCTCAAGAAGTCTTCACAGTAGAAATTTCAAGAACAAGCTCACAATATTTCCTCAACATCTTTCTCTCTTCAAAATTACTAGACTTGGAAAATTTATATACCATCCAAATAACCACCTTATTAATATGCACTTTTTCACATCCAGTGGTGCCTCCATATACTTACTGTTTTCTGAAACCCCATGTTCAGCTAAACCTGAGCCAAGCCCAGAAGTGAGGCTAAGAGCATCTCCTAAGCTGCTGCCTGGCAGAATCCTTCCTTCCACAGGGCATGTGCTTTAGGGTTTCACTGTGCTGGAAGTAAAATGGATATGTCACTGTGCCTCCAAAAGGCCCAATTCCTTCATGGCATATGCATGCTAGATCAGATCCAACTCTTGGGCTTGTGGACATGCCAACGGGCTGATTTATCCATTGCCAGCCACCACCACCGAGACAAAATGGCACAATAGAACAGTAAGCATCTATTTCAAAAATTCACAAGCCAATGGCCACATTTTCTAAGTCAACTTTGGCACGAATGCCTTTTACTGTCTGGCTATTGATTGAAGGAAAGAAGCGGGGGGGAGAGAGGAAGAAAGAAGTGAGAGAGGAACAGAGGGAAAAAGAAAAAGAAAAAAGGACCATATGCCCTGAATTAGACTTCTGTGACTACCTACAAGCAGTGGTCAAGAGAGGACCTTTAGTGGCACGTCATTGTAACATTCAGCCTGGCACAGGCTTCTAATCCCTGAGGGTTATGACACCCTCACGAAAGATCCCTGACATATTTTCCAGCAGCAGCTGGCAGTGATGGATGACCCCATCAGAAGAGCCATGACTCCATGTTTTCTACAAGGCCCTCAGCATTCAGGAAAAGGCTGGGCCTTAAGAAACTTTTCATTAATAGATCTGTTCTTCGGATGTTCAAAGAGTTGGGATACCCTTCATTCAGCAGGTCCCAACACAGGTCAGAGGAGGCCTGTTTCAAACTGATTTCTTCAGTTTCTAATTCCTGACCTTCATCTACATTTCTAGAGAGCTAATAAAAACAAAGATTAATTTCCTTCTCACAGAAGTAATGACAATTGCACCCACAAACATCAGCTCATACTGGCACAGCTATCACCCCACCCAGAGAGTCCTCTTCCCTCTCTTACCAGGTTCTTCTTCTCAGTTGCAAAAAAGTAGAACCTTTCTTAAGCATATTTGTCCCCTTAATTCCAAATCTAAAATTAGGTGCTTATGGTAATGAGTATTAAAAATAACTTCCCCTAATCTTATTTCTTCTCACCCACTCCACTAACCTCCAATCGGGGGAAAACCAGTGTAGATTAAAAAGATGAAACTCATCACGTATGTTGGCCAAAGAGGTCTAAATACTGTCCAGAAGAGGAAATGACCCTCTCCTTCTGGTTTCTACTTATTCTGAAGTCAGAAATAGGAAAACCTTTTCTGAAATTTTGACTAGTGGCCAAGTTAAAATTTTGCCTTGACCCAATTAAAATTTCAAATTTAAGTTTCAAATTAGTCCTATTATTTCCCAATTTGTCCAAAAAGGCTAGTTTCCTCACAGGTTTGCATAGGGTTGCCCTGAATCAACAGATTGGTGGTCTTGGGTAACTTAAACTGTTTTCATTGTTTTCAGCAAAAAAGTGTTTCTTTAGAAATATTAAATATGCACAACCTTAGTAATGCAGATAGCTAGTCAAGTGTTTCCAGGAAGAGGTCTTGTTCAATGAACACATCAAATATCACTACTATTAATGACATGTTAATGTCTGTAAAAATTCACTATTTGGGAGTTAAACACATCACTCTGATCTCATTTGCTTTTTCTCCTGTCAACCACAAATTCTGTCAGTGGAGTCCAAATAAATGAGATTTCTCTAACTCTTGAATAGTTTCAGATTTGAGTCAAAAGCAAAACCCTGGATAATGATTGGTAGCACAAGTACAGGATATTTTGAAATGGTATATCTTCTTGCAAAGCCAAGCAATGCAAAGGTGAAGTCCAACATTTAACAGTACACATTTTATTAGCATTTTAATTAAAATAAGCAGAAAGCTAAGCTACCAAGTACCAAGCTCTCAATGAACAATGTTCATTCTAGACTTCTGCTAGCAACTGAGGTCAACATTCACCTAATGAACATAAGCAAAAATGGGTAACGTTCCGAGAGGCTTGTTCGTGTACTTGTCCTCCATTTCCATGATCACCTTTATGCTCGAGTCACATATGGAAAGCTGATGTTTCTCCACAATATCACCTGCAATCTTGATGAACTAACAGTAAACCCAGCAAGAGTTGCTTCTATATCTAAAGTCTGATGAAGGCATACATTGATACTGTTCCAAACAAGGGTATTTCTTTAAGTGGAGAATACTAATAACTGAATGCCATGTTAAGCTGTGAAATAATGAAAGAACTGAAGTATTTTTGTCAGTCAATCCAGTAAGAATGTTAGATCTTAGCAGCTAAGGAGATATGGGTAATATAACACTTAAGACAAATTGTCTAGGCTCTTGAAGAATACATGACTGGTGCTAAGAAAATCTTGAAGAGCCAAGTATTTTGAAAATTATAAAGTTATGTTATAACAAGGTCAGGAGTCTAGGTACATTGGTTTTAAATTACTGCAATAGCCTATAACAGAGCCCTATAAAGGGGATGAAAGGTACTTCATTACAACATGGGAAAAGCAAACTTAGGTGCTTCTGAGATCAGTAGGTATAATTCGTATGGCTTACTTTAGGTTTGCATTAACTGCACAGAATTGGCTAGTGTGGTCAGAGGTGAAAGAATATTTCTTAGGAAATTAGTTAATGAAATAAATCACTGGAAATGAACATTCAGTTGCTGAAGTCTGACACTCTGCTATGTTAAAGCTCAGAAAAATAAAGCATTTCTTTTTCCATTTCTCTGTTCAAATCAGGCGATTCGGACAGTCATAATACTAGTGGTACATTCAAGAAAAGAAAAAAAAAAGACTCAAATGTTTTTCATTTAAAATAAGTTCTGAACTTATTCTCCCCAATTACAACTCTCAAGAAATCATAGTATAGTCTCTACCTTCAGATTTCTTTTCCATCAGGACACAAAATGCTTCCCAACTCAGAAGACAGTGCCCTAGAACAATCCCAGGACAAGTTCTGTGGGTATCCTTCGAAAATGAAAGCACTGTTACAACACGCCACTGATCAAGGGGAAAGTGCCTTTGTACTCAATAGTCCAATTGGTATTTGCGGCCACGGGTGCGGCAGCTTTCATTTCTCTTAGTGCTAGTTCCAAAGCAATGTAGCCAGGTGCCATTTTGAAAGGAAACTGCCATAACTAGTCCTAATAGCTTAAATCAGTACTTTCCCAAGTGAAAGATGGGCTACCTAGAGACATTTCAAAGACTGAGGTGGGGAAGTCAAGGGAGACAGAACCATGAAACTAGAGCTGTGCTTGCTCCCCAGATGACAACATGGATATTATATTTTTAATACACCTAATCTACTGGGTACTATTAACACACTCGTATTTTCCTGGGGGAAAGAACAACTTCTGTTAGATTATGCAGTTTTCACCCTTGAAAGACCCAACGAGTCAGAGACAACTGCCATTCCTTTTGCAATGGTGGCTGACCTCACATGAAAGGGGCGCTCAGCTCAGCCACCGCACTGCACAACCTTGCTGCTCAGCTGTTTCCCTAGAAATGTTGGTTTGTAACTTGGCCCCTTTCCTTGTCCTACATCTTATTAGCCACATCTTATGTTGAATCGGGGTGGGCTCATTCCAGGATAGAAACAGTATACTATTTATGCAAATTTCCAACAATTCAAAACATGTTTTGTTTTTTGATACTGCATGAGCATAAAAAGCACAAATGGGTACAATACTGAAGAATGGAAAATGGGAATGGGGTGAGAGAGGGGTACAAACGAGGCTGCACGCATGTGCAAAGTTGTATTTTAAAGTGAAGATATAAAGTAAATATGGCAAAATATTGAACATTTTAAAATCTAGATAATGGATTTATGGGTATGATCCTGAGTTTTATGGAATATTTGAACTAGTTCATAAATATTTTTAAAAGCAAAAATATAATGGTATATTTAACTAAGAATCATGTTGATATCTGAGACGATTAATTTATGAAAAAGAAAAAAATCTAAAAGCTGACTAAAATCTGAGACTGATGGATTAAATATTTTTCCTCCAAAAAGAGTAGAGATTTGCTATTCATTGACTGCGCCAGATGCACACTGATAAATATTTACATACTTGTTATACTTGTTCATAACTCCATGAGATAGGTAGTATCTTCTTTTTACAGATGCGGAAACTAAGGCTCAGAAATTAACTTGGCAGCCAGGCATGGTGGCTCAGGCCTGTAATCCTAGCACTCTGGGAGGCCGAGGCGAGGTGGGAGGATCACTTGAGTTCGCCTGAGCAAGAGAGAGACCCTGTATCTTCTAAAAACAGAAAAAATTAGCCAGGCGCGGTAGCACGCACCTGTAGTCCCAGCTACTTGGGAGGCTGAGGCAGGAGGATGGCTTGAGCCCACGAGTTTGAGGTTGCTGTGAGCTAGGCTGATGCCACGGCACTCTAGCCAGGTCAACAGAGAGAGACTCTGCCTCCAAAAAAAAGAAAAAGAAAACAAAGAAATTAACTTGGCTAGTGACTCAAAAAATAAGCAGTAAAGTCAGGATTCAAAGCCAGGTTAAAGGCTGGACTCCAAGATTTACACTGTCACATCACACTGGCTGACCTGATAAACTAGCAGATTCAATTCTGAAGGAGTGACAGGCCATACAGGTGAGGGGACTCAGATATTTGACAGAGTGCTGAACTCCTTCCTCTTTAAAGTATGAACCAGAAGTTTCTCGAACAGGGGATTTCTGCCCACACTGCTTCTCCCGGTGCCCAGACTGTCACCAGATGTTAATGCCTACACTAACCAGTTTGGTGACCTTAGATGTTAAGAGTAATCACCAAACTTAACTGCCTCCTTTGATACCAGGGCAGAGGTATACCACAAGGTTGGCCAAGTTCTTGAAAACAAAACATGGCCATCCCATGGCATCACAGCATGTCACATTATAACTGTCTATATACTATCAGCTGCACCTCCTGCCCAAGATTGGAAACCCAGGGAGAGCAGGAATCTTATTTATCCTACCTACTACTTGAGCCTCAGCACATAGCATACAGCAGACACTAAGTATTTGTTAAAATAATCAAATACTAAGTGGCCATTAAAAATAACACACAAAAATAAATCATGGGCACAATTTCATAATACACTAAGTCCATAAGACAGGATACTTACATAATGTGATCCAAGTTTTATAAAACTGTATGTGCCCCCGGCGTTGTTCAGGAGCATCTCAGCCATAGGTAAACACCTGCAACCCCTCACTCTGGAATAACCGATACAGGGAGACCCCTTGCAAGAAGCAGCTCACTTACAAAACTGTCACCAGCCATTTGGAGCACATTCCCATGTGACACCTGGGGGTGCAAATTTGAAGTCACCATTTTCTGTCCACACCCTGGAATTCCCCAAGGCCAGACTCCTCCCAGTCATGGTCACAGGACCTCCCACATCCAAGCTTCAAATGTGCTAAATGACTCATTGAAGTACACCTAGGACATACCCCCAAAGTAAACATCAGGCAGGCCATGTGGCCTGTATCCTAAGTCACACCATCCAAATAAAATCTTCAAGTTTGTCCATCCAGATATTTCACATGATGTGGCTTAACAAAAACTTTTATTTGTGGAGCAATATGCACAGAAAATCCTGAAGGATGGATATACACCAAAATGTTAAAAGTAGTTATGTGAAGACCTAATGTACAGCATGGTGACTATAGCTAATAACAATGTATTGTATACTGGAAATTTGCTGAGTATATCTTAAGTATTCTCAGTACAACAAAAAAGTATGTGAGGGGATGGAAATGTTAATTAGCTTAACTGTGGTAATCATTTCACAATGTATACATACATCAAAGCATCACATTGTACACCTTAAATATATACAATTTTTGTCAATTATACCTCATTGAAAAATGGAAAAAAATATTTAAGTTACTCATAGGATTATAATAGCTACAGTTCATTTTTGCAGGTGCTATCTAAATTTTCTACAGTGAAGATTTACCACTTCTAAAATAGTTAATTGCTTAATAAACTAACAAAGCCAAAGATCACATGTCTAGTACACTAGACAGGGTGCCTATATTCCAAAATTATATTTCAAATTATTCTGAAAATGGGGCTATCACTCAGCAATATCAAAGTGGCCCAACACCTATGTGCCACAGCACACAAAAAGATGTAGTCCCTGCTCTTAACGAAAGTAGGGGAGCAAGATGTGCACATAAAAAAATTTTAAAACCACAGCAGTATGAGTAACTCCTTCCAAAGGCATATAAACAGGAGGTGCTTCATACATTTTGAGAAAGGTCGTCCTTATTTGCGGGCTGCAACAAGGATGAAGGGTTTCAAGGAAAAGGGGATCTTGAAAATGACCTTGCAGGATTCAAATTAAATCCTGAAACAGCAATTCAGAAAAACAAAAAGCCTGCATTTTTTTTGTTTGTTTGAGACAGGGTCTCACTCTGTCACCCAGGCTGGAGTGCAGTGGCCTGATCATAGCTCACTGCAACCTCAAACTCCTGGGCTCAAGCAATCCTCCTTCATCAACCTGAACTGGGAATACAGGTACACACCACCACACTTGGCTAAGTTTTGCATTTCTTGTAGACAGGGTCTTGCTCTGTTGCTCAGGCTGGTCTCAAATGCCTGGCTTCAAGTGAATCTCCCACGTTGGCCTCCCCAAGTGCTAGGATTACAGGAATCAGCCACCACGCCTAATCCAACATTAGCATTTGGGTTAACGGTGAAGAGAGTAGCCTGGCTCTCATAACAGAATCCCATTGTTTTCTGGGGAATGATAAAAGGTAAAATGATTGGGTGTGGTGATGGGGGGGGCAGCAACAGGCCTAGAAAGATTAGGGTCAAGGGAATTTGGTTGGGGGAAACTAAGCGAAACAAATTTACAAGGATTTGTTGGAGTTCTCCAAGCTCTCAGTAGGCTATTGTTTCCTGAGTCTCTACTGAGGAAAGGGAGCTGGTGTTATTTGCCCACCGAATCCTTTTTACACTGAAGAGGTCAGAACATAGAAAATGCCTCAGGAAATACTGGAGTTTAACAAATAATAGAGGCAAAACAATGAAGGGCTTGAATATTGAAGCCAAAGAAGGGAGTGTGGTGTTGGCCCTTGTAACAAGACCTAGATTTCCAGTGAGGTGCAGTGGTGTACACCAGTAATCCCAGCTACGTGGGTGTGAGGTGGGAGGATTGTTTGAGCCCAGGAGTTTAAGACCAGCCTGGGCAACACAGTGAAATCTTGTACCAAAAGATTTAGGAAAAAAAAAAAAAAAGACCCGAATTCCCAAAGTATAAAGGATAACCTAGTAATACACTTTTAAGTTTCTAGAGTGGAACTCAGCCAGACACTGCTTTCACCATAACATTCTCATCTCATCCACTTGTCTGAATTCCAACAAAGGTCAGTCCCACCCCATACTTCTGAGAGCACCTTTGTAGTTGGCAGTCCCTTCCTGGTGACCCGAAGTCTTTAGAAGAAGCATACATTCTCATGAAGTTACAGATGGGCTACTGTAAGCAATGGGAAGCACTGAAGATTCCAAGTATGTCATGACAAATATATGTTTAAAAATCTTCTGTGGTACTGAGCAGTTTTTGTAAATTATAGGTGGCAATGCATTTGTTGTAAAACCAGTTCAAGGTACAATAACCAGCAAAAAAAAGAAAAAAGAGAGAGAGGTAGGGGAAAAAGGGAAGGGAGGAAGGGAAGAAGAAAGGAAAAAAGAACGTACACATCAGATGCATCACATGCAGGGAGGACAAGTAAGGTTTTACAATCCTGTTGTCTGTTATATATACTGTGTTGACCTGTGTTCTGGACTGTGGTTCAAAATGTATTTCTTACTTAGGTTGTAGCTAGAATGTTTGAAAGTTACTGCTCTAGATGATGAAGGACTTAGGGCAGAGACTGGAAGCTGCAGCATTCACCCAGAAGGCCATGGGATAGTAGCAGTAGGAAGAAAAGAAAGATAAACGGAAGAAGACACTTAAGAATCTAGATAAGAGAAACCAACAAAAAGGCCAAGGTAACTAACTACATCCGGGTAATTTGGGGGGAAATGGCTATAATCATAAACAGGCAAATTGTGGAGGAGGGCTGGTTAAGGGGTAAGCAGGGGAGGCAGGGAGACACATTTGGTTTTAAGAGACAAGAGGACATCAAGATGGGTCCACAAAATAAGCTCTCCCACACCACAACCTCAAAAACAGGTCCACAACACTGCTTTAATTTGTCACCTTTAACAGTACTCTATTAATTCTCTTTCAGTTATACCATGTTTTAAATTTATGCTGTCCTGAACAAAGTGGTTATGACTTTAAAAAGCATATAATCACACTAAAGATCCAATACCTCCCGTTAGTCCCTGGCTATTACATTATTTACCATCCCAAGGGCTTCGCTTTGATTTAGCACTTGATGGCTAGGTACAGAAGGGTCTGTCATTCGGCTCTCTGCATGGACGAAGATTTCATCAGCACGTGACTGCACAAGCTACGAGAGTGCTACTGCACTGGCACTACTAGGAGAACACCGTACTAAAGGGCGCCCAGAGCCTGCCATGAAGTCTCTGCCCATCCTGAGTGAGGCTGCACAGTTGGCTCAAGGGCCCTGCTGATCCGCCAAGGGGCATGAGGGAAATGGCTGAACTCCAACAAATCACTTTATCCAGGACTAAATCCCCAATGTACATCAGAGTAGAGACATAATTAAACTAGGCAGAGTGGACTTAAAGGTAAAATGTCATCCCCAACACGCCCTTGATGAAGAGAATTTTGCTTTACAGAAGCCTTTTTAAGTAGTAAATTATATTAATTACCAACATTCAAAAACATCCAACATTTAAAGGTTCTGAATCTCTGATTTATTAGACAGCATGGAAATAACAGGTTTAGGTTATATTACAAAAAGAGCTCAAATGCTCATAAACAGCAACTGGGCTTGCTTGGGGGTGGGAAGGGGAATTCTTCAGACTACTGCACAAGGACACAAAGACTCCTCATCCTAAACAAAGTATTAAAGGGTACACAAACAGGTTTCTTGTAAGAACAGAGAAATCCACATACTAAATAAGGTGTCCACAATGACTATAACACATAACACATCCCTTAAGGGATAAGCATGTATTTGTAGGAAGCAAACAAAGCTTTCCATAGAGAAACCACTTTCAGGAGATGATTAGGTGGACCTGCAATGAAGAAAATACATTTCAAAAGATGGGTTCAGATTTATACAAAGTTTTCACTGAAATAATTAAAAAATAAAAATAAGACTCTTCTCTGTATCAAAAGAATTTTTTAGAAAATACATCATGGATAAAATAAATTTCAGGAATGGTCCAAGTCCTACTCAGAGACATACATTTGCAAATAATATAAATTAAAAATAAAAATTTGACAACATAAATACTACTTGGAACTACCTAGAATAGGCCAAGCTAAGTTCGTGTTCTGCTTTAGCGCATAATATTGAAATGAATCTCATTCTCACTATAATTTTTTTCTTTTTAACCTTAATCACCAGTGGCTGGGCAACTGAAATGGGCATGAGAACTATATAAATGTCAGAGAAATATGTAAACCTCATTAATGTTTCCAAAAATTCATTTAGAGATAGAAACAGGTCCAAATAGATGCCTGCCTAAATGTACTGCAATTACGTTACAATTATTTTTCCAAATACACAGATATGCTCTGTCTTTTCTCAGCTCATTACTGACTCAAACAATTTGCCCTGCTGGGATCAATTGTTTGCTAATAAATAATTGTTTACAGTCTCGAAATGATATTAGGAGGTTTTCTTATTAGTTTTCCTTCTGCACCCTAATAAGATTGAAAACTAGCTGATTCCCAAGAGTCTAACCTTAACCTCGCTTTGTTTAACAGCCCAGGAAATGATGAACCATCTGCTTCAGAAAATAATGGACGGCCAAGAGGAAATATTGTTTAATTGTAGATTAACCTCCTCATGAGGCAGTCTGAAGCAGCTTTAGAATTAGCAACTATAACCAGCAAAAGAAACAAATGGCTCAAGAGCCTTTCCTCTACCATTTAAGGTTCAGAAAGAATGCAAAGAGATTTTTATTACCTATATTTATTTACAAACATTTATTTCCGCAGTGGAAACGGATTCTCAAAAGTGTAGTCATTGCCCTCCAATTTTGTTTGCCCAAATACCTTTAATGCAGCAAACCATCAAACCATCTCATGCACTTAAGAAAGTGTTCATTTAAAAAAAAAATCAATAAAAACCTCTTTTCCATTATTTTCAGGTTCTTATAATATTAAAATTAATATTTTCCCTGGTTTCTTTGTTAATAGTAATAAATCCACCATTGGGGAGTACGAATTGTTTTATTATCATCAACATGGCACTTAAGTAAATGAAATCTTGTCAAGTACATGGTGACCTACAAGTTCAAAAGAAAAAAAGAACAGCATGAGATCAAAATGGCTGGCCAGGACAGGAGATACAAAAGTGACAGATTAAATGCAAACACAGCCCTTTATCCAACAGGCTTCACACATGCTAAAACTTTTTCTAGTCAAACCTGTAAAAGCATATCTGATATAGAATACTTAATACTCTGTCCACTCTCAGGGGCTAAACCAATCAGCAAGGGTACTATACCCATCTTAATTCAGAAAAGTAAAGGAATCCTGAAAACATTCAGTTATTCCACAAATATTTATTGAGG
The DNA here is from genome assembly GCA_008086735.1 of Cheirogaleus medius. NCBI lineage: Eukaryota > Metazoa > Chordata > Mammalia > Primates > Cheirogaleidae > Cheirogaleus > Cheirogaleus medius. The sequence continues at coordinate 6,407,908 of VBSM01003144.1, forward strand.
ACTTCCTTCAAGGGCCTGGGAGGAGAGGGACAAGGAACAGAACAAAGACACTTGGGTAGGTATTTTATGGTTTAACGTTTAACACGTGCCTAAGTATCAGTTTTTCCTTAAGCCTGGTAGAAATAATTACATAAAAAGCTTTGCCCTGTTGGTATCAAAAAATGTAAATGGTTCCTCTCAGTCAAGAGATATAACCAAGAACCAAAGACATCTATGAAAATTTCAAAACTAAGGAAATTTGCAATTCCAGGCAAGGCCATATTACTCTGGGTTTCCAATAAGACCCGAAGGTCACTCACTTTGTGTAAATATTAAAGAAACAACCTCTGTGGAGAGGAAAGATTTTTGGCAGTTCAAACTCTTAAATATCTTAAATAGTATTTGCTAAAATAAATTATTCTTGAATTCCTCAACTTAATTTTGAAGCAATGAGCTAGTAATAACTCCAGAGATTCAAATAATAGAGCCTATTCAAGAAGAATGAGAGTTTGACATTCTTCTCTACAAAACAACTAGGCACAATTTTATCCATCAGACGTCTATCAACCTACGGATATTGAAAGCTTGGGAGAACATGATAACATCAACTCCAACCCTACAGTCAGCTGTAATATCGAGCAGGCATCAACAATGCTATTCATGAATTTAGAAAAATTAATAAATCCTGGGTTGAATGCAAGAAAAGGCTCAAATACAGGTGAAGCATACTCACTTGGGTTTTGTTTCTGCATCTGTCACTTGGCGAATGAAGATACCATCTTCAGGATGTTCTGTGTCATCCATTTCATACATATATGATGATGCTATTGCAAGCGTAGTCCCATCATTACTGAAGGCAAGTGATGCGATGCTGGTGGGGTACCGATGGAACTGGCACAGTCGCTTTTTGTTAAATGGATCCCAAATATTTACAAATCCATCAGAACCACCTAGAAGTAATTTCAAAATAATTAAAATGGTTCTTAATACCAGACACAAGAACAACTATTATCTTCACCCTTAATATTTAAGGTGATAGAATTTACATTTCCCCCAGGAAGTACTGTACCAGACTTTTCTGCTAAATACTTTAAACAGCCAGCACTTTTTAAAAAAAATTTCACCTAAGCATAAATGAAGAATGTTCAATTAATTTTAAAAATTTATGCTATCTTAATCAGATATAGGTTAGCATGCCATACTTTACCTGTGGCAAACGTATTGTGGATATTATGAAAGGAAATGGCATTGACTGGGTAAATCTGCTCAATATTATTTTCTTTAAGTCTGTGACATTTGAAGGCATACTTCTTCTTTTGTACTTCAGGGCTTGGGTCCAAGTACTCAACTGCCACTCGGCCTTCAATAGAGCTTAATACATAACCCTGCCAAGAGTGAACCAAAGAACAAAAATGGTAAAATCCAGTTTCCAAAAACAATGCACTAATTTCCAAATTAAATCCACACTAAAGAAAGATTATTATTTCAGAAACAACAAGTACGGCCATGTTTTAACAAAATTTTTAAGCTATACTAACATAGTTATGACAACTCTAAAAAGCTAAGAATACTAATACCTATTTTAGAAAAAATAAGGTTATCATCACTTGCTTTCTTCACTGTACCAGTGCCTTGCATATTGCCATCAAAAGGATCCAGTTATTTTGTCAAACCTAAACAAGAACTTTAAAGTGTTTTAATATTATTATTGCACTACTTAAAAGGGGACTCAAATGTGTTCCCTCAATTAAAATATATTCTATGTTCTATAACTCTTTAACAACTGTAAGAATTGTTTCCTTCGTTGGGGGCATCAATAATCCAAATCAACTGGAACACCAGTCTTCCATCTTAATCATTCCACCTTTTGCATTTACTACAGCAAGTAGGTTTGCACATGACAGATCTTTAGGAATATTCAACAGTGGTTTACAATTTCAAACCCTTCCTCACCTTTTCTTGAAATGATAATAGTCAAAAAAAAAATAATAATAAGAGATACACTAAATATGAAATATCTGTTTTACATCTTCTTTTTAATCTACTTCAAGGTATGAAAAAGATTTATTCCCAAAAACTGCTTATGAAGAAAAAAGAAATCAGTAAAACCCTGCTTTTAAACTTCCATTATAAAGTTGAGATAGTCCAACAGAAAATTTTAGATACAAAGACATTAAAATAATGTTTACAATGCAAGCATATTTTAATCACCTATTTAAATCTCTAAAATTTCATATAACTGCAATTCCTTACCTTCAACAGAAACGTAATAATTTCCTGAAAAAAAGAGCCGTGATCACCATTGAGGTACCGGCCTTTTGAGATAAGGGGACAAGAGAATAACTGACATAACTATTTCAGGTTCCACAACCACTAAACAACCATATGGTTCCAAAGATATCTGCTGTTTTTAATAATTTTTCTTCTTGCGAAACTCCTATTGCAGCTCACCACAATACCAGCTCCCCTTAGAACTTTAAGGACTCAGGTCAGAGAGAGCTCACTAAGAAACAGGCCAAACTCATTTAGTGATGATGATGGAAGGTGACCCACCCTGTACATCAAGAATTAGTCATTATATGAGGAGCACTATCTCTCTAACCTCAGGTGAGTTCTTCACCAAAAAAAAAAAAAAGAATCAAAGTTCTATTGTCAAATGGGGAAAGCACTCCATTAGTATTAGGGTTAAAAAAGACAACAGCAAATTCCATAAACCAAAATTTCCAGATATAAATTTTAATTCACTGATTTGTAAACTGAAATATCAGCAAAACTTTCTTTGATTAGTGTATATCTATCAAGCATCCTGGACCAGGATCACAAAAAAAAATCAGAAGGCCTCCATTCAAACCACTCAGTGATCCTGGACAGATTACTTAACCTCTCTGAACATCAAGGTCTTTTCTAAAGTGGGGGTTAACACATTACCTTTTAACACAAGGCCGTCAAAAATATTAAATTCTAAATAACTACTCAAAAACAAAAGGCTTTAAAGGTAGTAGCCCAATCATTATTACAAAAGATATTATTTTTAAAGTCCAGAAAGGGACAGGGAGGATAGATCAGTACCTGCTTGTTTGGAAATGCTCGGATGCAGCGAGTCTGGTATTTCAGGCTGGATTCTCTGCGCTGCTGCACGTAGCCCATGTTCCGTAAGTCCCACACCAACACTCTGCGGCCAGCTGTTCCCACAATTAGCCGATCTCCAGACACTGAGAGGGTATACACCTTTTAAAAGAGAACAAAATTTGCTAAAAATCATCTACTTGCCTGAAATGACCTTTTGCCCCAAAATAAAGTCCATCTAATCATAAAACCGTAAAAAAATTTAGCTGATTGGGTTCCCAACCGCAGGTACCAATTTTAGATACCGAAGTTATTCAAACCAAGTAATTCATACAAATAGCAAACCCAGGATATTCTCAACACTTCACCAAGTATCATATAATGTACATTCTATTTAATTCTGGAAAGGCACTTTGATGATTTAATTCTCTTCCTTACTAAAACAAACTAAATTTTTCCCAGCCTTATTGTTTCATTTAGAAACAAAAATGTCAAAAAACACTCAAAAATGAGACAATAAAGCCATAAAATAATTCGACATTTTTCAATGGAATTCTAGCTTTTCATAAAACAATCATTTTCAAAGTTATTTTCCTACTACCACTTTTTGGAAGGAGATTTCATTTTATAACTCTTTAAAAAATCTTGATTTTTCCCAGCTATTAAAGTGAATAAATAGGCCTTTCCAGGAAGAGTGAGGGAGCCATCATTAATTAGCTGTTAAGTTGCTTTCAGTAGCATATGAACCCAAAATTAAAAGATAAGAATAGTGGTCTGGCATAAAACAAAGCAAATTCTTGTGCCCTGACATCAAACTACACATACAAGACAGAAGTTCAACTTTAGGGAAAATTTTAAGAAGTATCCTATTCCCGGCCGGGCGCGGTGGCTCACGCCTGTAATCCTAGCTCTCTGGGAGGCC
>VBSM01003144.1:6420737-6423237 GCA_008086735.1 Cheirogaleus medius
GGGCGGCGGGCGGTCAGTAGTCGAGCTTGTTGTAGAGGTTGTAGAGAGGTAAGGCCGAGAGGTTGCTGCCCGGGTAGTAGAGCGGCGCGGGGAAGGCCAGGGAGCGGGGCACCGGCACGCGCAGCAGAGAGCTGTCCCGGAACACCAGCGGCATGCCCACCAGAGTCTGCGCCGACGCGTGCGCCATGTTGGCCGCCTCCAGCTCCGCCGAGAGCTGCCGCTTCCACTTGTTGCGGCGGTTCTGGAACCAAGTCTTGACCTGGGTCTCCGTAAGCTGCAGGCTGGAGGCCAGGCAAGCGCGCTCTGAGCTGCTCAGGTAGCGCTTCATGTCGAAGGTGGACTCCAGCTGGTATACCTGACTGCGCGAGAAGACAGTGCGCGTCTTCTTCTTGGCCGCCCCCGCCTGCCTTTCGGCGCCGCCGTCCCTCGGCCGCTCCGACCCTGGCGAGGGCGAGCCCGCGGGCAAGAGCCTCTCTTTCTCTTCCTTAAAGTCCGAGTGCGAAGGAGAGAGAAAAGGCGTGCGCTCCGAGCCCGCCGGCCCCGCGCCTCCGCTGCCCTTGGGGGTACCTGAGGAGCGAGAACAGACAAGAAGGCCATGGAGTTGGGGAGCCTCCTCGGAGACTCCCAGCTCTTCCCGAGACCAGGCGGTTGGCAGGCACCTGCAGCCTTGGCCCCAAGTTACCACCCCCCTCCTCTTCTCTCTCTTGCTGGCACCCAGCACCCCAGCCTTTAAAAAGCAACAGGAGAAGCACCCAGCTACTCCGAATCTAAGGTCTCTGTGCTCCCACCTTTATGAAGGGGCAAGTGGCAACTGAGAGAGAAGGTTTGAAGGGGGAACATTAGCATCATTTTACAAAAGGCGATTTTGCTCTGTAATAACTGAGCTGGAAGAGTTCCTCGAGCTTTATAGGGTTCCATCATTTCACAGGCCGTTTGTTTGGAAATCACGCTAAGGACTAACGCGGGGCTCCCTTTTGTCAGATGTTGTAAAGAGGAACCATCTCTGAAACACACCATTGTCAATCATCTTGGAGTGCTAATCATTTCGAGGAAGAGACAGAGACAGAGAAGAGGAGGAAAAAGATACAGAAAGAGATTTCCGTAGAGACAGACTGCCTAGACCCGACTTGCAGACCTCCTGTCCGGAAAGTATCCAATGTGCAAAGGGACGGGGGACAGAGCTGTGTGTACCACCGGCTAGGTGCTCCACCCGCTGTGGTCCACTGTCTCCAACTCAACCTGCCCCAAGACGCCCCAGCCGCACGGGGGTCTGTGCTCCCCGCCTCCGCCCGAGCGCGCGCCGGGCTGAGAAGGCACCAAGACGCGCGCGTCCCCTCCCCTCGGCCCCAAACCCCGGTAGCCGCAGTTCTAGGCAGAGGGGGCCTGGCACGGGAGTCTTGGCAGGGCGCTTAGCCTCCCTCCCCTCGCGCTCGCTCGCTCCCTGCCAGACTGGCGAAGTGCATCCTTACCCAGGCAAGGAAAAGGGATGGGGGGGTGGTGCTTGGGGCCCGGCTCCTTAGGGCCGTGCGAGTCAGGGCAGAAGCAGGCAGGCGCCTTCCAGCCGTCGTCCGGCTCCTCCTCCTCCGAGGACACCGACAGGCTGCGCTTCCTGGCCGGCCAGCCAGCGGGCTCCCGCGGTGCCTCCGAGGGCCCCCCGCCCAGAATGGACTGGATGGTGAAGCTGGAGACGCCACTGGCCGCCGGACACCCCTTGCCTGCATCTTCCTTGCTGCCCATCCTGGGTTCATAAGAAATCAGAAGAAACCAAGAACTCCCTTTAGAGACGATCTGGGTGGAAGGTGGTGCAGGCAGGCAAGCGGGGGGGAGGGGCGGGGAGGGAATCCAGGGGGAGGGGGCGGCGAGGCCAGCGAGGCGTCCCTTCCGCACGGGGGACACGCGGCGATCGGGACGGCTGCGCGGGAGTTCCTGCCCGCCTGGCTCTGGGTGCGCCCGCCCAGCCCCGGTGCGAATGCCCGTTTCCTCGCCCGCCACCTCGCCAGGTCTCCGGCGGCGAGGAGGCGGCGCGGCCTCATTTGCATAGAGGTTACCAGAACGCGGCCAATCGCAGCGCCGCCGAGCGGCCCCGGAAATTTTCAAAAAGCCCCGGCCGGGCACACAGAGCTCGTGTGCTCCCTGAGCTCGTCGAGAACCCGGTGGGCATCAGCTGGGTCCAACCAAGGGTAGCCGGGGCCGAAAGCAGCGTAGATTCTAACCTGGGTTGCTGGCCTCTGTGGCGACTCCGACCCCTCGAACCCCGACCCTCTCCAGGGGCGGGGGCTGCGCGGGGCTACAAGCTGGAGTGGCCCCACGACTCCGCGGGGAACGGGTCATCATGCCTCCGACCCTCCACGACTCTCCCCCAGCCCTCCACCCCTCTAGTCCCGATGGGCAGGCACTCCTCGTCTGCGGCGCCCCGAATAGGAGTGAGGTGGGTTAGGAGCGTCTACAGACTGACGCTCTTCCTCCGGGTATATCTGGGAGCCCCAGGAGCACAGCTTCC
>VBSM01003144.1:6428237-6432924 GCA_008086735.1 Cheirogaleus medius
TTCCGTCTCCTCCTCCTTCTCCTACGTCTACCTTCAGCCTCTCAGCCCGAGAGGTGCGCGCTCTGGGATTCTCACCGCATAGCCTCAGGCTCTGACACGCCAGGAGCCTGTTGAGGGGGCGTCCCGGCTCAGAATGAGCGACCAGTGGCGTGGGGGGGCCAGTTTATATCTGTCTTGCTGTTGTTTGATGTATACACACCCGCTCTATTTACTACCAAATAAAAGAAATACATCTGTGTTGCCAACAAAAACAGTTCGAGTGCTGCCTCTATGGTCTCTCAGGGCCCGAAGGCACTCAGACCTGCAGAGCCCGGCACCGTGGGGACCCCCGCTCCGAGTAAGGTCCCAGCCCATAGGCCTATGAGGGTATGCAGTGGGGTGGTGGCGGGGTCCACCCACTCGGGAGCTCCGAGCATCCCCGGCCGGAGGATGTTCAGGCTTCCTGCAGCAGAGGTGGGAGCGCCACCTCACTCCCTGTCCAATAATTTCCCAGGATTCTTCCCAGTTTGCCCTAGCCTGGAGCCATCAGAGAAAACCAGCTGCCCAGGGTCACCTCAAACAAGGTGTGCATGACTAGCTATGCCTGTGCCTTACCAATGATGGTTATGCTAAACACATTTTGTGGGTGGGAGTGCTAGGAGCCTGCCGATCTGGTGTCTCCTAGGAGGTCTAAAGTACATTTGTGTGTGATGTATGTTATGTCAAGTGTGAGTGTATCCTGTGTGCCTGCATGTGTGTCTGTCTGGGTGAAACAGAAAGAATTTAGCCTTGAAGGGGAAATCATTCCCATTGACCTGAAGATTAAACTGGGGTGCAGATGGGTGAGAATCTGAATTTAGGATAGGCACAGAAAAGGCTGGTTTCCACAATTTGAAGGAGGGGTGAGATGATAAAATCAAGAGTGTCAGCTCAGCATTCTACGATAGGGGACATGGGATGCCCAGGAGGAATTTTGTGTAGGCACTTTCACTCCCCCTTTCTAAAAGCCCAGTTTTAGTGAGTGGTTCCAGCAGCTCCTCACAATCTTTGCAGACACAGTGAGGAGGTGGGGCCGTTCTGGTGGAGGAAGAAGGTGACAGCCAGCTCTGGAGAGGTGGCACTCCCACCGAGTGCTTGGTCTCTCCAGACAGGAAGGCCTCAGAAAGACTTGCAGTCCAGCTTAGTATGCTTCTGTACCCTTCATCCCTGCACCCTGGCACAACTCTTTCTCTTGCACTAGGAAAATACCACAACCTTGACAGGAGAGAAGGAGACGTTTCCCACCCCAGCGGGCTTCTAGACTCACACAGCCTCCAGCCCTCCAGCCAAGTTGTCAACAACCCCCCTTCCTCAGGGCAGCACTTTGGCTCTGGGGAGGGACCCGCAGCTCCAAGACAGCAGGGCTCCCCAACAGGAGGGAAAAGGAGGCCAGGGGGACCAGGACAAAGGATAAACTGTGCTTGTGGAGAACTAGTTATTTCTTGACTTTGTAAAGACCGGGTCAGTCAAGAACCGTTTTCTAGAATCCAAACACAAATAAAGAAGTATTTTCTTGGTATTTGATAACATCGTGTTCTGGCTGTAAAATCTAAGAATGTGTTTGCTATTGCAACATTATTTTTAATGAGCTGTTATTGGCCTGTCCCGCGGTTAGTATTGCCAACAGTAAAAGGCATCACTATGTTTGTAGGTTACACAAGGAACAACATATTTTGACCCCGAATTTCTGTTTATTTTTCATTTGTGACACATGCCCTCGTTTTTATTCCAAACCAGAGGGAAATAAAGGGAGATCTATCTTCACTGGGGTCCAGGCTAAATTTTTGCCATAAATACACATGCTGGTTTATTTGGGGGCCAGTTTTCCATCAACAGAAAACGATACTCGACGTTTCAGCCACAGTAGAATCAATTGTGTCGATTGAATTTGAAGAGCCTGGCAACGCACTGGGAGAGGTAAGGGAGCGCAAGCATGCGCTCCCCAGCGGTCGCGCCCTGCGGCATGCTTTCCGGAATCTTTCCAGTGTCCGGGTTTCTCATCTCCCCCTTTTGGCTCCCCAGCTTCAAACGTGCCCTACCAGGAGTTGTGCGTGCACAACCCCCAGCTTAAACCCAGGCGGCCTCACCGGGTTGGCAAGGGGCGTCCAAGCACCTGCTTCTGTCGAGCTGACTCGCCCTTCCAGGCGGTCCTGGCGAGCGGTGCCTCCACAGGCTGCGGACCAACAGTGCGATGGCCCGGCGCCTGGCATTGGTGTGGGCAGGCGGGGCGAACGCTGCGCTTCCAGAACAGAGATCGGGGATCTAGAGATGCCGCCCTCCAGGTGTTAGGCACCGGAGGACAGAGAAGGGCCTAGCAGGGAGGGGACAAGGTCCTCTCTGTTTCTGCTGCGCAGCTGGGTGGCCTCTGTTCCCTGGCACTTGGCACATCAGGACAGTGCCCTTCCCCAAGCCGCCCCCGAAACCACAGTTCCGCAAGCCCTGCAGAAGTGTCCCTCTCTTGGAAGTGGGAGCCACCGTCCCAAGCGCTGGTTAGCATCCCCGGAGTTGCCCTCTCTCAGCCGGACTTGGTGATCAGCCTGTGGCAGCAGCTAAACTCTAAGCTCACTCCTTTCTTCCCTCCACCACCCCAGGTGCAACCAGAGCGCACCACGCTCTTAGCCATTTGACGAGTGCCCAGGGATGCCCTACCCAGAAGCTCTGGGCTCTTAAAGGAACCGTGGCTTGGGAAGGGAACGCGAGGCTGCAGCCCTTCGTTCAGAAATACCAGCTGTCTCTGGCATTTCGCCTCTCGCGCTGTTGCTTTGCCAAATTTCAAAAACCAGATAAGCCTCGGTCCTCACCCCTTCCGCCCCGCATTCTTCTCTGTTCGCTGGGCGTTTCAAGTGGCGGAAGATACTGGGGAGAGAGCGCCCCTGGTCGCGAACAAAGCGGCCTCTGTCTCCGCCCGCCTCCTGGGTTATAGGGCTGTGCGTCCCGGGCGGACTTAGCGAGCTCAGGGGCAGCCGGCGAGCAAGACAGAAAAGAGTTCTGGAGACACCTGCTCTGGGAAAGATCCTCCAAAGTTACACACTCTAGCAACACGAGAGGCTTCGCTTTTCTTTTCTTTTTAATTAATTCAATTTCACGACAACATTAAGTGTAACAATATTTTGTGGGTTTTTTTTTTCCTTTTCTTAAAAAGGGACTGAACCCGGGCAGAGGTGAGGGAGATGAGGGAAACAAACTATCTCTGAACAACAGGTGTAGCTGACAGAAAGAAAACAGATTGGGTAACAGAGCCAGGAGCCCCAGGGAGTTGAGGGTGAACTTTACAAGGAACCTGTACATTTATCAAATAAGTTAAAATTCTCCTAAATTGATTGTCCTTCACTTAAAGCGCTCCAGTATGTCTAACTTACTCCTTTGAGAATCGCTACCTATGCTTGTTTCCTTCCGTCCCCTCTTTCCTCTGCCTAATTTTTTCTTTCGAAATGAATGATCATGATTATTCAGTGGAAAAGCCCGTTCCCCTCAGTGGAGGAGAAACAGGGCTCTCAGGAAATTGTGTACAATATTGCACAGGTCAAAGCACAACAGTTACTGAAGAATAAAAAGGCAGGGGGAGAGGATAAAACAAACGATTTTTAAAAATATTGAAATCACTCTCTCAAAACAGAGAACAAAGTAATAACAGCAAAATTAATAATAATTACCAAGTGAAATTCTCGAAATAAATGCTACTAATAAATAAGACCACTCAAACCCGGCCAGAAGTGGAGCTGTTTCAATAGTCAGAGTTCTGATTTTTGGCTGTCTTGTCTTTTCCCTTTAAACTCTTAGAATTCTTCGGTCACAAAAGGAGAAAGATGAAGAGGTTAATTGCGACAGACCTCTGCCAGAGAGAAAGGCGGCCTGCATCTGCTTCGGGATTCTTATGAGAGGCTGCTCAGATTCTGAAAATCATGGAGGATAACTGATTGGCGGTGGGGAAAAAACACATCCAGAAATAAAAGTACTGCCATATGAATTCTTCCTATTTTGGATTCTGAAAATAGTTCTAAAGAACATGGATAAAGGAGAGAAATTCGGATTTTGCGCTTATTTTCATTCTATAAAAATAAAACCAAAAGCCAAAGAGCAATGCAAATTTGGGAGGGCTGCACATTTTACAAAAGCTTTTAGCTGCAATATTTGACCTGGGAATTTTGTCTTTTCCCTGCTTTCTCTTAATATAAGCAAAAATCAAAAGAGGGGAAGCGCCTCAAATCCATTAGGGATGAATTGCACGAAAATGCATTGCAAATACTTACAAAACACTACCGATTGGGGGAGGGGAGGCCGGGGCAGCGTGCCCAAGCCCGGGTTCCCGAAGGCCGCTGGACATCTCGGCGCCCTCGGCCCAGCCCCGTCTCCTCCGGGGTCCGGTAGTGGGCCGGGCTTTCCCTCCCTTTCCCCTCTCGGGCCTCAGACCGGCCGTAGAAGCGGCACAGACGAGACCACGGGGTGCGAATAGTAGACGGGATGCGGGAAGGTGAGCAGTGGCTGGCTGACCGGCACTGGGGCCCCTGCAGCCGCGGCCGCCGCGCCCTCGGCCGCTGAGTTCTCGTGGTAGAGGATGGGCACCCGCACGATGCGCTGCGCAGCGGCATGGCTTAGGTTGGCCGCCTCCAGCTCCGCCGCCAGCTGCCGCTTCCACTTGTTGCGGCGGTTCTGGAACCAGATCTTGACC
>VBSM01003144.1:6433024-6450906 GCA_008086735.1 Cheirogaleus medius
GATGGAGAACGGGGACTCCTTGGGCGCGGGAGGTGGGGGCGGCGGCGGCGGGGGTTGCGCGCTGGCGGTGCCGGAGGCGTCCGGCCCGGGCTCCGGCATGGTCCCCTCTCCTCCGGGTCCCCAGGAGGGAGGGAGCGGGACAGGCGGCCGGCCGGGAGAGCAGGCGAGCGGCCGGAAATCAGACCATAAACGGAACTCAACTACGGGGCGAAAAGTAGGGGGCCGCCCCGGGCGCAAATCCAGCCGCGGGAGGGCGGGGTGAGGACCCAGCCGGGGCGGGCTCGCATGGGGGAGGGGTGTCGAGGGGCGGGGAGCGGCCCTGCCGCGGCACCGAGGGAGCAAGGCGGCTCGGCTGCGGCTGCAACTCCCGGGGAGGAGGCAGCTAGAGCAGTCCCCGGCTAGGGGCTGCGTCAATCCGGCGCCGGATGCTAATGATGAAATCAAAATGTCATCCAAGTTAAATGCGGGGAGTATACGGCGATTGGGCGCGTACAATGGCAAATGGGATTAGGCAGGCGAAGGCTCAGCCGAGCCCCGGCCCCGCAGCCGCCTGCGCCACCGCCCCCTCCTCGCCTTCCCTCAGATTTTGGCGCTTTGGCTTCGGGCTATAAGAGCCCGCCTGTTATTGGCTTTATATAGTCCAATTAGGCAGCAAATGAGGACAAGCCTATTAGCACAAAAGGATATTGGCTCCGCTAAAGAGGCACTCGGAGCGCTCCTGCGAGCGCTGGAGGCGAGCGAGGGACGTGGAACAGGCGGCGCCCCTGGCCGGAGCGCACTGACAGCCGCGAGCCCGGACCCGCGCCTCCCTCTCCCCCCTGCGGCTCAGGGACCGGCTTCCCGCCGCCAGGCCTGCCGGCGGGGGGAGGGGTGGGCCAGGCCCGCCCGGGTCACTTCGGGGTTATCTGCGCTCACAGCTGCCGCTCCCCCGCCCCCTGGGACTCGGCAGGGACCCGCCGCCCCCACGCGGCTGGAGAGCCACGCAGCGCCGGCGCAGGAGGCAGGACGCGACCTCAGCCCGCGGCGAACTCATCACTTTCCTACCCTTTGGTGTCCGGCGGCCTCAGCATTTTCCCCAAAGCCTGCTAGAAAGGATGCGGTCACCAAGAGGGGATTTGGGCTCCCCACCCACCGTCTATCCGATAGGAAGGGAATAGGGGTGTAAGTCCTCGCACTGCGCCTGCGGGCTCAGGAATCCGGGTAGCCTTGGCCTTTGGCCCCGGAAAAGCGAAGAGTGAGCCTTCCCCTGGGAGCAGGAGCCGGTGTGAGTCTCTGCTAGTGGGCGCCGAACCGGCCGACGGCCGCGGGTCATTCGGTGGGGCTGCTGGGGCCTCGCATCGACGGCTGCACTCCGAAGGGCACTCCTCTCCCCTGGCCGCCGGTGCCCAAGGCTCGAGGATGAACTCAGAGCCAGCAACCCTGCAGGCAGCACTTTCTCCCAGGAAGTCTCTCCGGCTGGCTTTGGAGCTGCGTAACGCTTTAATATGGGCAGTGTGAACTGAAGGCGCAGCGGCGTGACTTCCTCGGCAGCGGCAGCGGCACCCACAGCACGTCCTGATGGCCGCCAAGTCCCTAGAGAACCGCAACTTGGTCTCTGAGGAACAGCTGAGTGGAAGGTCACTCAACTCTGTTCGGCTTTAAAAATAGGTCTCCGGGTCGCAAGAGAAATCCATGAGGCAGTTATTTAAGACTTTAGTTTTAAGCATCCAGTTAATCAGGATTGTTTGTGGGAGGTCCCTTCCCGAGAGACAGCTCCCTGATCAGAGAAAGTGGCAAACTGACCTCACCCTACTCCACCCCTGGTGACGCTCCTGCACGCCCGAGGTCTTTTTGTGGTCGCTTCACCTCCCCACCGCTTTCTTTTTCGTTGGGTTGAGCCTCGCCTAATCCAAGGCCGCCCTGTATTGGCAGACGCGACCGTTTGGGGTCCCCAGTTGAGAAATAGGTATGTTTTATTTTTTGATCCTGGGGCGTCAGACCCTCCTTCACCAAACCTGGATGGACACATTTAGTGTTTCTTTCGGCAAACATTCACCTACACGAGTGGACTCTACTTTTGCGTCGGGAACCTGGAAGCATCGTAAATGGTGCTTCCACAAACAATTACTGTCATCATTATCATCACTCCCTTGAGCTTTACTGGAATGCAAAACGCCACACCACCCAAAATCTGAGTTGGAACGAATCACAGCCCTAAGATTCAAACGGGGTGGGTCTCACACTCGTATTTGATAGGTGGAAACAGGCTCCCAGAGCGGAGGAGACCTGGCCTAGGTCACCCAACTGCTGCTGGCACCCAGAAGTCGTTTTCTCCCTAACCGCAGAAATGGCTCAATGCACGTAGGTCTTTGCGGGCCACGCAGCCGAGGATGCGGCGATAGACCCCAGCAAGTGTGCACGCGTGTCGTGGGAGATCTGCGGTCCGGGGCGCACGCGTGCAAACTTGGCCAAAGTTTTGACTCAAGGAAGCCACCTTTAAACTAAGACAAGTGGCAAAGCTTCTCTCTTTCCTGGAAAAGCAGCGGCGGGCCGACGTCGCGGGGAAAGGCTAAGAGTCTGTCCCGGGAGCTGGTCTCTTGGCTGATCGAGACTCCAGGGCTAGACCCAGACTGGGGTCGGTGGAGAGACCGGCTCCAGAAGACTCCGGGACAACCGCCCCCGCCCCTGCCACACGACCACGGAGCCTCGCTCTTCCTTTGTCGCCCAAGTTCTCCCCGTGACTCCCCTCCCGGGGGCGCGCGAGTGCGCTGGTGTGTGCGCGTCTGCGTTTTGACCAGGGAAGGGGGTTTATAGAGTGGCAGCACCCCCAGAGCATCCTCTGAGTTTCCGGGGTGCTGGGCTTGACCTGCAGGATGCACGCATCTTTCCCTTCCGCTTCGAGGAAGCTCGCGGAACTCGGCCAGGCGCGGGCACAGCCCTTCTCTCGCTGTCTGGCTCGGTGTCGCCTCCGCTCCCTGGCGCGCGGGACTCCGGTCAAAGTCGGGCGAGCAGCGCCCTCTATGGGCCTTCCTGGGCCAGGCCCGCGGGCTCCGGAGGAACCACCGTCGGGCGCAGCAGCTGAAAGCCCTTGCGGTCTGCCCTTGCCCGCCTCAGGTAGAGAACAAAAGCATTTCTTCTCCGGATTCCGGGAGAAGCAAAGTGCAAAGTGACGTTTAGTTCTCTGCTGACCCTTACCCCTCCAGCACAGGAAGTGGTCTCGCCTGCCTCTGTTTTACACCCTTTCTATGTCCCCCCTGCAGCTTATCTTGCGGTGCCTGTCGGGACCGCAGGCTAGGTGAGAGCTCCTGGGAGGCCCGACGCCGGGAAGGGACAGGGCTGCCTCACTCGTCCTCGCAGGACTGAGCGCAGTCTGCCAACCGGCGGGCGCTCAGTAACCGCTTGTCAATGTCTATACGCCTGAGATGGATGAATGAATGAATGAATGAATGAACGAATAAATGAATAGATTCACAGTTCCCTTGCAGAGGATTGGCCCACTTGACTGGGGTCCTTCAGCTGGCCTGATCATACCCAAAAGCAGTTCTTAAAGGGCTTAATGAAAATCTGAAGTCTTTTGACTACTCATTTTACAAAACCTAAAGGAGCCCCAGACATAGAACCATCGGAGGTGCCTTCACAGGCTAATTCAAGACAGATGGACCCGGCAGCACAGAGTCTCTACACCTCCCCTTGGGAAAAGGGGCCAAGAGGGCAGAGGAGGCCTGGAGATCTCTAGTAATTAACATCTAACTTTCACACAAAAGAGTGAAGCGTGGCAAAGGAGCGAGAGCGGAGTCCTCACCTGCCCCAAGCCCACCACACGCAAAGCACATACATACTTGTGCACACATGCAAGTCAGTGAGCAGTGAGTTCCCCAAGGGAGAGGAGAGTTTCCATATTCTCCAATGCCTCGCCTAAGAGAAGGTTGCTTCCCTCCATAGCCAAACTGGGGTTCTTCTTGGAACAGCTTCCTGGGACAGCTCATGTTCTTATCCATGGGGGAGTGCATACTGTTTAGGCTTTTAGTCAAAGCTGCAAAGCTCCCAGGCTGGCTGAAGGCCACCACAGTTAACATAGGCATAGTTTGCCTTGGTTCTGATGGTCCCATTTTACCACCTGACTCTCTGACCTGCAGGTCTTTGATTTGTAGGCAGAATGGACAAAAGCCTGGGATTGTGATTCTGGGGAAATGGTGGCCCAGGCTACATGTGCTCTGTCCCTCTTTTCTGGAAAGTTCTCTCCCATCTTTCCCAATGCCACCAGGAATGCTGCCAAAGACCCCTACCTTTGGCTAATGACTATAACTCTGAGAAAGTAAATAGCCCTTGGAGATGGGTCGTGGCCATGTTGTCCTTGATCATGTGTGTGCCCCAAGTCACATACAATGTCCTTGGAGTAGCTGAATGTCTAGCCACTTCCTGACAGTAAGGATAATAATCATATGAAGGTAACATCAGCTAACAGTCATTATAAGCCAGGCACAATAACCCGGTGAGGTAGGAGGTACTATTATTATTCCCACTCGACAGATGAGGAAACTGAGGCACAGAGAGGGTGACAAAGGGGAGCTGGAGAGAGAACTAAAACACATTCAGCCTCACAGCGTTGTTGTAAGGACAGTGCTGGCATACAGTAAGTGTTACGTAAGTGCTGGCTCTTGTTGCTGTTATTCTTCATTCATTCATTCATTCTTCAGGATGAACCCACAGGCCAAAACTCTGCTGTGGCAGGGTTTCCCCGAGAAAGCTAACATAGCCCTCCAGGGGAGGGGTCCCAGGAATGGCTCCCTTGCTTCAAGGTGGCTTTACTCTACTACCAAGGAGTGAGCTGGCTCTCCCACACACCTGTCCCCATTGTCTTCCTGGTTCTCTTGTCTTCAAAGGTCTTTGTCCCCAAACCCAGGGTCTTTCACATGTAATTATTTGTAGGTTTCTCTCTGTCCTCAGAGTTCTCATTAGGGCAAGAGAAGGGCAGATTTATACATTTTGCTCTGTCAAATCTTATTGTCTAGAAGTGTCTGGATGTTTTGTGGGCTTTGGCTGATAATTTGCTGCAGGCTTTGACAAGACACTGGACTTCTCTGTGTCCCAGCCTCCTCTTCTGAAAAACAACAGAAAATTAATCCATTGTGAGCAAATCAGGGCCTGCTTCATGTCTTGGAAGGAGGATCTCCTTGTGGAAAAGGCTGCACAAGGTCCCTGACTCATCCCTGGGCTCGTCTTCCTTTCAGGTCTTGTCTCAGAAAATGATGTGTTCTTCACACCTCAATTCAGAGGGAGGCTCCTAGCCCCAGAGTTGCACAGGGCCCCATTGTGAAACATTCTCCTTTGGCTTCTCTTACGTTGCTGAGACAAGCTGGGATTTCCAAAATAAATCCTGCTAAGTACCAAGAACATCACTGTGGCATATTCAACAAAGGTTAGTTGAGCACCTAATATGTACTAGGCACTAGAAATGCCTCAGTGGACAACACAAAGATCCCTGCCCTCAGGGAGTTTGCATTCTAGTGGATGGGCAGGTATGTTAGGCCAGGAACAGTGGCTCACTCCTATAAATCCCAGTGCTTTGGGAGGCTGAGGCAGGAGGATCGCTTGAGGCCAAGAGTTTGAGACCAGCTTGGGTGACATAGTGAGACCCTGTCTCTACAAAAAATAAGAAAAATTAGCTGGGCATGGTAGCACACACCTGTAGTCCCAGCTACTTGGGAGGCTGAGGCAGGAGGATCGCTTGAGCCCAGGAGTTTGAGGCTGCAGTGAGTTATGATTGTGCCACTGCACTCCAGCCTGGGCAACAGTGCAAGACCCCAACTCTTAAAAAAAAAAAAAGTAAAAAATAAAATGTGTTAGGGGTGATAAGTGTTATGGAAAAAACTTAAAAGGGAACAGGAATGCTGGGTAGTGGGGAGTTGTAGCTTTAAATCAGGTGGTCAAGTGAAGCTTCATTAAGAAGGTGAGGTTTAAGCAAAACTCTGAGGAGGTGGGGTGTCAGGATGAGTGTTCCAGGCAGAAGGACGTGCTCGAGCAAAAGGCTTATGGCAGGCACTGCGAGCAGGTGTAGTGGGAGAGATGACAGAGGTAAGTGGGCCACGTGGGACTCCGAAGGCCCTGGTGGGAAGTCAGTCTTCACTCTGAGTGGAACGGAGGATCACCACACTGTAGTTTTATTTCCTCAATCAACTTTTTAAGTATAATTTACTATGTAATAAAGTTCACACATTTTGAGGATATTGTTTGATGAACTTTGACAAATGTATGCACCTGAGTAACTGTCAACCCCCACTCCCCTCTCGAAGTTCTCTCCTGGCACTTCGCAGTCAAGTCCCCCAATGCCCCCCCCCTCAAAGAGACAACAGATTTGATTTTATCATTAAAGATTAGTTTTACTGGTTCTAGAAATTCACATAAATATGTACTCACATAAATATGTTCATACTCTTTCTGAGTCTGGCTTCTTTGACTCAATGCATCTGTGTTCATCTGTGTCGCTGTGCATAGTATTCTCACAGAAGGGTGTTTAGCAGAGGAGTGGCTTGTCTGGCTTACATTTTAAAACCGATTTTATATTCATCAGATTCCAATGGGATTCTTATCCTAAAAACACTCCACTCTTATGAATGGAGAAAGAAAATGTGTGGTCTGTCCCTACAATGGAATATTATCGAGCAATAAAAAGGAATGCAGTGCTGGTGCGTGCTACAGTATGGACGGCAGAAAGGAGGTAAGTGGTTGCAGGGCTCGGGGGGTGAGGAGAATGGGGAGGGGACTGCTAATGGGCATGGAGTTTCTTTGGGGGGCTCATGAAAATGATCTAAAATCAGTTGTGATGATGGTTGCCCAATTCTGTGACTATAAAAAACTTCTAAATTTCATGCTTTAAATGGGTAGATTGTATACTACATTGATGCTGTCTCAAAGAAGTTGTTGTAAAAACACCCACCTCCCAGCCACCATGCACAGGCACAGTCTTTCCAATGCCTCTTGTCTTGAGAGACCCATAGAATGGTCCAGTGACCCAGCTAGGGATCCCCCAACTTTCCCTACATAGTTTCTCTTTCTGCTGGTGGCTGGGCAGAGGGTGAGGGACACAAGAACCATTGGCTTAGCCTCTTGTGTATGAGAAATTCTCTCCCCGCAGCATAGGGGCAGCCTAGCCCCGTCAGCCATCAGTGGGTTCTTGCAAGCCACATCAGAGCTGGGCCCCTTAATAGCAAAGCCTGTCCCCATGGCCCACATAGGGCTGATATTCAGGATGTCTCGCTTCTAGCTCTGATGTCCTTAGATTCTGTGCCCCTTACCTCAGTGCCCAAGGAATGACCCATTCTTCCCAAATTATCACTTCTCTTCTGGAGTGGTCCTGTGCTATACACCAAGACAGTTCCGGAAGACTGCTAGGCAAGGAGTGGCTACAGCATCCTCCAGATCATATGCCAGTGGCCAAGCAGCCCTAGAGATTCTTTCATTCATTTAGTTTTGACAATGGGCAGGCATTGTGCCAGGCTCTGGGGGTACAAGACTAAATCAGGCACAGGTCTTGTTGTTGGGGTGCTCGAAGCCTAGAGAGGGAGACAGAGAAGAGAGTGAATAACAGCAATGCCACATGAGAGGCAAAGTGCCTCTGGCACATGTAGGCACAGAGTGATCGGGATCACAGAGAAGGAAACAACTGTTAATGATTCAGTCAGGTGGTGAAGCGTGGGCAGTGGAGGCTTCCAACCAGGGTCTAGATGAGTATGTTATTAGGTAGGCAAGGGAGCGGGACAGGAGGCAGAGGAAACACCAGGGCATGGCCATACAGGTTGTGGTGGGGAGGCTGCACAGAGGGCTGGAGGCGGGGGCAGAGCCTGGCCAAAGAGACTGTTTTCCTCATGTGGGTCCTTGACTTCCTGCATCAAAACCAACAGGTCTCCACTAAACCCATTATATCACATTGTAGTGGTGGTGGCAGGGGTTGCGGAGCATGGGCTCAGGAATCTGCAAATTTTGCTAATTGTAGTGGGCTGACTTCCAGCATGGGCTCTGTATCAGTTTCCTGGTGCTGCCATAACAAAGTCCCAGAAACTGGGGGGGGGGTGCTTAAAACAACAGAAATTTATTGTTTCACAGTTCTGGAGGCCAGATGTCCAAAATCAAGGAGTCATCAGGGCCATGTTCCTTCTGAGTTTCTAGAGAAGAATCTGTTCTAGGGGAAGAATACCTCTCTCCTAACTGCTGCTAGCTTCTGGCAAGCCTTGGCATTCCTTGGCTTGTAGCTTCACCACTATTTTTGCCTCTGTCTTCATGTGGCTATCTTCTCTCTGTGTGTATCCCTGTGTCTTCATGTGACCTTCTTATAAGGACACCGGTCATGGGATTTAGGGCCCACACTAATCAACCATGAGCTCATCCTAATTTGAGTATAGCTGCAAAGTTCTTATTTCCAAAGAAGGTCACATTCACAGGTATTGGGAGTTAGGATTTCAACATATTTTGGGGGGGAGCACAATTTAATTCACCAGCCCATAATTA
Source organism: Cheirogaleus medius (assembly GCA_008086735.1). NCBI lineage: Eukaryota > Metazoa > Chordata > Mammalia > Primates > Cheirogaleidae > Cheirogaleus > Cheirogaleus medius. The sequence goes on from VBSM01003144.1 coordinate 6,441,509, forward strand.
TCCCCACCTCCTAGTATTCACATCCTCTCCCCTTGAACATAGACTGGACCTACTCATTTGATTGTAACCAACAAAAATATAGCAAAGGCGATGGAATGTCACTCGCATGACTGGATTATGAAAGATTGTAATCTCTGTCTTGTTAGCTGACGCTCTCTATTGCCTTCTCAGCTTGTATGCTTTGATGAACTAAGGGTGGTCTCATGCCAACAGCCAGTGATAAACTGAGGCCCTAAAGTCAACAGACTGTGAGGAATTCAATGTTGCCAATGACCACTTTGTGTGCTTGAAAGTGGATCCTTTTCCAATCAAGCCTTCAGATGAGAACACAGCCCCTGGGCCAACACCTTGATTGCAGCCTTGTAACAACCATGAAGCTGAGGACCCAGCTAAGCCATGCCCACGTTCCCGACCCACATAAACTGTGACATAGTAAATGCATGTTTGTTTCTTTGTTTTTATTTTTTAGAGACAGGATCTTGCTCTGTCACCTAGGCTGGAATGCAGTGGTGTCATCATAGCTCACTGTAGCCTCAAACTCCTGGTCTCAAGCGATTCTCCCACCTTGACTTCCCAAAGTGCTGGGACTATAGTTGTGAGCCACTACACCTGACCAGTATGTTGTTTTAAGCCACTAAGTTTTGGGCTAATTTTGTTACATGGTAATCAATAACTAATACAGTAGCTCTCTTGGTATTTCTTATGCCCACCAGGATTTGAAGACATAAGCAATAGGGAGCCATGGAAGGATTTTCAACCAGGAGCAGGAGGATCTGATCAGATTTAGGTTCTGGAAAGGCCATTTGACTAAGGTGAGAATTTGTCAGTACAGGGAGGGGCAGCAGGCTGGGAGGCAGGTTAGGAGGTGGTTAATGAGGACCTGAACTATCAGGGATTTTTCACATGGTAAATGCTCCATGTGAGCAGCAGCCAGGTTAAGAAACAGAATATACTGGAATCCTAGAAGGCCTCCGTGTGTGCCCGTCCCATCCTCCTCCGCCCACCTCCAACACAGATAACCACTATCATAGAGCAGTTTTGCCTATGTTTGAACTTCATATAGATGGGATCCAATACTTTTCTCCTTTTTGTGTCTGAGTTCTTTTGCTCAACATTATGTTAGTGAAATCTATCTACTTTGTTTCATGAGATTATAGTTTATTTCTTTTCATTGCTCTTTAGTATTGCATTGAGTGAATATAACAGAATGTATTGATTCATTTTGCTGTTGATGAACATTTGAGCAGTTTCCAGTTTGGGGCAATTACACATAGAGCAGACATAAATATGTTTTCTGGTGAACATGTGTGTGCATTTCTGTTGAGTATTTCCAGGAGTGAAATTATAGGCCTTAGGATATGCATATGTTCCCTTTTACTCACAGGGGGAAAAACCAGATGACAGAGATTCATATGATATAAGGAAGTGCGGCCCCAGGTGGGGTCAGAGCTGAAGGTCCCACGGGAGGTGCTGGTGCACCCAGAGCTGCCCAGGTCATCCCGCCGGGGCCCCGCGTGTGTGCCGGGCACGCACTTTCCAGGGCACTTTATCACCCAGTCTCCTGCATCCTCCTCCTGACTCTGTGATTGGGGTATTTATCATTCCATTTCAGAAAACAGAGAAAAACAAAAATACTAAGTCCTAGGGATGGTGGGCAATGTGCCTTCCTCTTCCTCATCCAGTTTGCCAAGCCTTTGCTCTCCCTGGCAACTTGGCTCAAATCCATTTATTAGAAATTGGCACCAGGCCCTTAGCTGCTGAGAGTCTGCCAGACTGAGCTGTGGGCTTCACATGGGGCCCAGTGTTCCTCTGACATGTCACAAAAGAAAATTCTCTTCCTTACAGGTTATAATAAACTTGACAGGGACTGGGAATTTGGTTGGGAAGCAGAAGCAGCGTAGAGCAAATGGTTTGGGATCAGACAGACCTTGCTCTAGATCCCAACTTGCTGCTTACTGGCTGTGTGGACTTTGGCGAGTTGTTCACCTCCCTTTAGTCTCGGCCCCTCATCTAAATGACAGCACTGAGACAGGCCACCTCTCAGGGCGGCCGTGAGGCTGGGAGGAGCTCATGTGTGAGCAGTGGTTGGCATGGTATGTGTGCTCCGTAAGCGGTTGCTGACCAAAGGCCAGAGCCGGACAGAGGGCAGGAGGGCAGAGATAGGGTGTTTTGGTCAGCTCAGGCTGCTACAGCAAAAAGACCAGAGACCGGGTGACTTTAGCAGCAGGCATTTAGTACTCACAGTTCTGGAGGCTGGAAGTCTGAGTTCAGGGTGTCAGCGTGGTTGGCTTCTTGTTGTACCTTCATGTGGTAGAGAGAGTGATCGCTCCCTGTCTCTTCTTATGGGGCACTAGTCCCATTCACCAGGGCTCCACACCTTCCCCCCCCATGACCTAATCACCTCCCAAAGCCCCCTCCTCCTAATACTATTGCATTGGGGGTTAAATTTCAATGTATGAATTTGGGGAGGGACACAAACATTAGGTCCACAACACAGAGGATGTGCTTGGAGCCTGGATCTGAGTCAGTCCCGCTTGTCACCGGCCACATATGTGGCTTGGCTGATCACTTTGCCTCTGTGGAACTCAATTGTCCTTGTTTCCTCATCCGTAAAGTGAAGGGCTGCAGCAGACACATGCAGCTTGAAAGTGCTGTGATTTTGTAGTGTCTTTTTCTCATCTCCTGCAGAAACTCCTGTAGATTGGACAGAATTGAAAGAGGACGGCATTCGCACGCTCGCCGTTCATAACCTGTCTTTGACGGGGCTGGCCCTTTCAGAAACAGCTGCCGGAAGAAAGTCATCCTCGCTCACAAGTTGGCCTCAATTTTCTCCCTAAATAGAACGCTATCCCTGCAGATCCCTCCCTGGAACACATAAGCGTTTTCTAAAACTCTGAAAGGATATAATGATCGATCAGATGAACTGATTATCCTGAAACATGCAGGATTCTGTGCTCCGTGTTGTTTTTGTGCTGACGCTCCCTGGTGTGTGTGTGGTTTTTCTGGAACATGGGGTGACTAGAGTGCTATGAAATGGAATTTGTTTTGGCAAACATGTATGGGCACCTATCATGAGTAAGGGGACATGAAGTCAATCAATATATAGTCTCTGCTCTCTGGGACCTTATTGTCTAAGGCAGGAGCCAGACAGGGTCCACAAAGCTATAAAGTCAAGTCAGGACAGGGTAAGTGCTATCATAGGGATACAGAGAAATACCAGCTGAGATCTGAGAAGGTGCAGATGAATTCTAAAGAGAGTGCACTGGGGGGAGCAGCTGCCTTGGAAAGTCTTACATGGGGGAGGGAGGTGGTATTTAAACTGGATCTCTAAGATCAACATGCACTGATGGGAGAGGGAGGAGAGGGCATTCCAGGTAGAGAGGACAGCATGTTTGCAGACACAGAGACTTGCAAATGCTAAATGGGGTTGACACTCTGCCGTACAGGGAACATAGCCTATGTGTGAGGATATTCTTATGACAATGGGGAGCCAGAGAAGATGCAGGAGCAAGGGGATTGCAGCATCAGAACTACAGTTCATGAAAATAAATCTGCCATCAAGTGAGACCAGATGGGAGCAGGAAGAATCTGGCGACTGGGAGACCAGGCAGGGGTCATGGCTATAGCTCAGAGGAGAGATTATGCGGATCTGAGCCAGGGAAATGGCCATGGGAATGGAAGAGGAGGTGGAGTTGAGAGTCACGGAGAAGGCAGAGCCACAGGACTTGGTGACTAATTAGACACAGAGACCAGGAAGAAGGAGGAGTTCTAGGAGCCTGAGATTGCAACATCTAGGAGGAGGCACATAAATTACCAACTTTGACTTAAATAGACATTTCTCCAAAGAAGACATACAAATGACCAACAGGTATAGGAAAAGTGCTCAGGTGTTACTAATCATCAGGGAATTACAAATTAAAACCACAATGACCTAGCACTCTGGGAGGCCGAGGTGGGCAGATTACTCAGGGTCAGGAGTTTGCAACCAGCCTGAGCAAGAGCGAGACCCCATCTCTACTAAAAATAAAAAGAAATTAATTGGCCAACTAAAAATATATAGAAAAAATTAGCTGGGCATGGTGGCACATGCCTGTAGTCCCAGCTACTCCGGAGGCTGAGGCAGGAGGATTGCTTGAGCCCAGGAGTTTGAGGTTGCTGTGAGCTAGGCTGACGCCACGGCACTCTAGCCCGGGCAGCAGAGTGAGACTCTGTCTTAAAAAGATAAACAAATAAATAAAACCACCATGAGCCATCTCCTCACACCTGTTGGGATGGCTATTACCAAAGACCACAAGAGACAACAAGTGTTGGCGAGGATGTGGGGAAATTAGAACCTTTGTGGACTATTGGTGGGAATGCAAAAGGCATAGATGGTACCTCTGCCGCCACACTGCCTGGGTCGGAACCCTGTCCCTGCCGCTGACCGGCTGTCTTGGTCAGTTTGGGCTGCCAGAACAAGGTGCCGTAGACCGGGTGACTCATTTATTTCTCAAAGTTCTGGAGACTGGAAATCCGAGATCAGGGTGCCGGCATGGTTGCTGTCTGGCGAGGGCCCTCTTCCTGGTTTACAGATGGCCATCTCCTCCTTGTGTCCCCATGTGGCAGGAAGAGAGCTAGCTGGCTCTCTGGGGTCTTTTCAATAAGGACACTAATCCCATTCCTAAAGGCACCATCCTCATGACCTAATCACCACCCAAAGGCTCCATCTCCTAACACCATCACACTGGGGGTGAGGATTTCAACACGGGAATTTGGGGGGGGGGACACAAATATTCAGACTGTTGCGCCAGCTGTGCAAACAAGAACAAAAGTGCTCAATTAACTTCTCCGCTCCTCAGTCTGTCCATCTATAAAATGGGGATAATGTAAGTATCTTGCTCTTGGAGTTGCTGAGAGGATCAAATGAGACAATGTGTGCAAAATGCTTACATGGAAAGTTCCAGGTGCTCACTCCATAAATGCCAACTGCTAGGACCCGGGGGGATCAGTGTTACTATTTTGTCTACTTTGCAAGCGATGGCTCTGAGGCCCAGAGAAGGGAACAGCCTTGTCAACACCACTGGGCTAGAGAGCACTTGTCCTCAGCTGGCTTCCCCCAAAGCAGACCCTGAGGTAAGGACTGGCTTATTAAGGAAGTGCTCTCAGAAGACTGGGAAGGGGCAGGGGACACAGGACAGGGAAGGAGAGGGAGCCAGGCAGGGCGCAACCCCTGGCCACAGTTCTGCAGTGGGTAGACTCATCCAGGCCCCATGGGGAGCTCTGAAGGCTGAGTTGTCCCTGTCAGAGGCAAGGGTGCTGGACTTGCCTATCCCTGCTGCCCCGGCAGTCAAGAGCCACCCTGGGGGCCATGAACTCTCAGGCACTTCTGGCTGTCTGGTCATTTGGGCAAGTGGCTCCAGTAGTCCTCCAAAAGAGAGTGGCGGCTGCTTGCCGTTGGCAGCAGAGGTACCTGAAGCAGCGCTGGGCGGGCAGGTGGGACGGTGAGAGCAGAATTCAGGGGGTCTGGGAGGGGCACAGCCCTGTCCTATTCAGCGTGGAAGCAGGACCCCGGTCTGCTCTGGATTTAAGGTCTGTCCACACCCAGCCCCTTTGTCCTTTAAATGGCCCAATCCAGCAAGACAAACCTGTACCAGAACATAGTCCTGACGTGTTTGTCCTTTGGGGGCTGTCAGCTGGGGTTCCCCCACTTTTGGTGGCAATATTGAAACGAGGGTGGCCGCCCCACTCTGAGGACAAAAGAAAGCCCTCTCCTCAAACTGCTCCTTGTCTTTGGAAATTTGTGGCAACCATTTCAGTTTAAACATATGACAATTAAATCGTTAAGGGTTCCCATGCCGAATTAATTACCCAGTAGAAAAGGGATCAATTGTGTAAATATATCATTTCTGTAATGAGTCCCGGCTGTGATTTAGATGTCCAGATTGGTTTTTCTTCCAGCTTCTGTCCTGAAAACAAGTCTAGCCTTTGAGCCAGGGCCAAACAAACAGCCTCTATTAGGTCTGAATCCAGGGCATTAAGTGGCCCAAATAGACAGGTGGGGGCAGGTGATACAGGGGGCTGAGATTGTGGGAAAATTGAAGCAATTTGCCAAAATGAGCCAAGTTCCTCCTATTATTCTTCCTGTCTCTGCAGAAAATTACTCTCCAGAAACAGGGAGTGGAAGTTAAACATCCCCTTAAATGACACTTCAGGCAGGGCCCATTTCACTCCGCCTGTACCCCCCCTCCACCAGACACCATAGTCCAATTGTGACAGTCTTTCCTGAAAAAGGAGCCACCACTGGGTTCCAGGAGGCAGCCTCAGCCCCCAAACTTTTAACATTCCTGGGATTCTCCGGCTGCCTAGCCAGGTGCGGTGGCCTGTCCAGCTCAGGCCCGGGTGGCAGATTTGCTCCTGTGCTGCCTCTAGCCAAGGTACTGGGGTCCTCTGGGGGTGAAGCAATCACTGCCTCAAAATGTTTTGTTCTTTTTCCCTTTGAGAGGGGGTCTCACTCTGTCACCCCTGCTGGAGTACAGTGGTGCAACCTCCAACTCCTAGGCTCAAGTGAGCCTCCTGCCTCAGCCTCCCAAGTAGCTGGGACTACAGGTGTGCGCCACCACATGTGGCTAATTTTTCTATTTTTTGTAGAGATGAGGTCTCGCTCTTGATCAGGCTGGTCTTGAACTCCTGACCTCAAGTGATCTTCCTGCCTCCCAGAGTGCTAGGATTATAGGCATGAGCCACTGCACCTGACCTCAGAACGTTTTAATCCATTTGGCATTTTTCACAGAGCGTGCACTTGGTGTTGTGGTGTAGGCCCCTTCCATGACTCCCCAGGCTGAGAGGACCCCTCTCTCCCTTGCTCCCACCACACTGGGTTTATTCATCTCTCATGGCACTGAGCACGCAGCCTCCCCAGGGCCCGCACAGAGCCGAGCACACCGGGGACCCTCAACCGTGTTTGTGGAATGCATCGGAAGGCCACTGGGCACCAGGGATCTTGGAACGGACAGAAGAGTTTCTATGCACAGCCTTCTCTGAGACAGGTGCTCACCACCCCTGGGTCTCCCAGGGGGGCCCCCTTCTCTGAGATGCACCCCCAGGCCTCCCCAACTTTCTTTGGGCCTTTCTACCTCCATTCCCCTCTATCTATAGAACTAAGTCCATCCTCCTACCTCCTGCATTCTTGGCCTTTCTTGGGATGAGTCTTGAGGTGGAAGGTGAGCCGTGAGCTGACTGGAGTTTCACCCCGGCTCTTCTGGACCCCTGGTGGGGTTGGGGAAGAGGGCAAGCCAGGCTTTTGCCTCTGGAGATTCATCTGCAGAACGAGAGCACTCGTTTGTGATCACTAGATCCCTGCTAGCCCAGCTCCTCCTTGAGGGGTGTATCCCTGACACCTGCCCTGGGGAAAAAGGGGTGCAAAACTCATGCTGTATTTTAGAGAGTGAAACCTGGAACATAAGTGGCCCAGGAAGTCTTGGTCTTGAAGATAATGAGATTGGGGGGGCAGGTAATTATACATCAAATGTCATGTATTTGTCAGGAATTCATTGTTTAATTGATGTTTTATTGCTCCCACTGACACGTGTGATCGAAATGAAATTGCATCTACATGGAAGGAAGTGAAATTTATTCCTGCTTGTATCTTAATGGGGGGAATAAAGCATCAATTAAACAATGAAGATGACATATATTTGACGTATGACCTGAAGAAGGAATATTACTCACTAAAATGTTATTTTACAATTTACAGTAATGGAGCACCTGGCAATGGAGGAGAGACACAGTTCACACATTTTCCATTATTTAAAAATAGCAAAAAAATATATCATTATTACATAATACAAGAAAACTTCACTTGTAATAGTATAGTGTAAGAACGGTACCAGCAAGTGCTCTATGGAGTTACCCAGCTGGGGAATAACAGCCCCAGGGTGGAGGGATGGGGAGAGGTCGAATGGAAAAAGACACATCTTTTTCCTGATCTCCAAAAGGAGATGGAAAAGGAGCTCAGGAAGCTAGCATCGAAAGAGCAGCTGCCAACTGAGCCAGGCTCTGTGCTGGACTCGATGCTCTTGAACTCTAAACCTTGCAGTAACCCTGCTTCCCAGGCAAGGAAACTGAGGCTCAGAGGCCTTACCTAAGACCATGCAGCAAATATGTAGCAAATACAGAATTTGAGCCCAGGTCAGCCTGACTCCGAAGGTCTTCTCTTTCCTTTCTGACAGCAGATATTTAACAGACAGGGAGGAAAATGAAAAACAAATGCTCACTCAAACCAGGGAAGATCAAGATAGTGCTTAGGAGAAAGATTTCCTGCATACAGGGTCCAGGGGGAAGTGGGCGGGGGTTTACATAAGAGCAAAGGTCCTCGGAAGGTAGGGGAAAGGGAGAGTCATAGCACACAGAAAGTTTCGGAAAAAGGAGATCAGTGTGGACGTACAGCTGAGTTATGTGCCTTTCACAAAGAGTGTCTCTAATTCACGAGGAAGAAACTGCAGTCAGTTAAGCTTGTACCTACATCATGGAAAAAATAGACTCTATAAATTGTCTATATAAACCCAGAAATTTTACACTTACTTCTATTATCAAATTGGAACTTTAGTCCATTTCAAAAAAAATATGGCCTCCATATGCAACCAGAAGATGCCTATGAATATAGAAAAACGATTGGAAAAATTCCTTGCCACAAATAAAGAGTTAATATCCTTAATATATAAAAAGCATTTAGGAATAATTACAAAAATCTTCAACGGGTATAGAAATCTAGGCAAAGAATATAATAAGCAAGTCACAGAAATAATGAACAGATTAAAATCTCTATCAATTAAATAAATGCAAATGAAAACATCAGTGAAATAGCTTTCTATTTTTAAATTAGCAAAGCTATGGAAAAAAAGCTAATGCTTAATGCTGGTGAGGATGAAGAGAAATTGATACATTCTTACCTCACTGTTGGGAATAACTCAGCGTAAGTTTTCTGGAAAATATTTTGGCAACATGGATCAAGAGCTTGTAAGAAGTGCACACACACTGAGCCAGTAGTTTCCCTTCAGAATACAGCATATCCTAAAGAAATAGTTGGAAGCTTAAATATACACACATACTCACATATATGCAGAAATACATTCTACTGTTACTTGTAATGCCATAAAATCTGAATAAGCAAATGGTTAAATAAATTATGATATAGGAAAACAGTGGAATAGAATGTTATATGAGCCATTAAAACTGGTGTCTTTGAAGTCTGCTTAATGACAAGGAAAAATTCTCATGAGATCATATTAACCAAAAAATATTATATACTGTATGGATACAATTTTTAAAAAACACTGTGTGAATGTGTGTGTGAGAGAGACAGGGTGATGGTACCATGTTTCCCCAAAAATAAGACCTACCCATAAAATAAGCCCTAGCAG
>VBSM01003144.1:6451006-6466138 GCA_008086735.1 Cheirogaleus medius
CTTCTTGAGGAAAAATAAATATAAGACCCTGTCTTATTTTCAGGGAAACACGTATGAGTATGTGAGTGTGTGTGTGTAGGAAAAAAAAAACTTTGAAAAATATGATGAAACTTTCACAGCTTTTTAAAATAATGAGATAATGGGTAATTTCATTTTAGTATGTACTTCTGTATACTTTTTAAATACTCTACAAGAAGCAAATATTTTTCTAATCAGAAAAAATGCTTTAAATTAATTCATTAATTAGTTTATTTTGTAGAGGGGGGGTCTCACTATGTTGCTTGGGCTGGTCTTGAACTTCTGGCCTCAAGCGATCCTCTTACCTTGGCTTCCCAAAGTGCTGGGATTACAGGAGTGAGTCACCGCACCAGCTGAAAAATCTTTATTTTTTTTTAAAAGAGCAAATTGAGTTTGAAATAAAACATTTAAAGGAAAGTATTTCGAGAATATAGTTTTAATGCTATTTGTAATAAATCACAAAATGGAACACAAAAGAGCTACTGTGGAGTTCTATTAAGCATCAATTTGCTTTGAAATCTAAAGACAAAATGACAGTAGTTTACCTGAACAAATAGTAGTAGATTGGAAAGTCACTTAATGATGAAGCTGATGGTTAAAAATAAATTAAACTGGTTGTGCCAGGACAAGGTCAGCCAGTTCAGTCAAATGGGTGCATCTAGCCCCTGCAGACCCCACCTGCGTATCAGACCACCTGGGTGGGTGGATGTGAATGCAGAGTATTTATTATTATTTCCGTAGCATGGTGGTTCCTAGCTAAATGTGCAATGGGATTTAGAATTTGGCCCTTTTTAAAACTGGAGAGCCGGAAGTCTCTTCTTTAGTAAGTGAATATGGATGGAGGCTTTTGGTTTTGGCAGAAGGAGAAGCAAGATTTTGGGTTTTATTTTGTTTTGTTTATCTGGAGGGAGAGAGGAGAGGAGAACAGACAGAATGGCCTGGGGTTTGCCTGGTTCTTCCTGGCCCCGTAGGCTGGTTTGGAGCCCTGACAGGGAGAGACACTGAAGCCAGAACTCGAGGGAGCTGTTTTCACACAGGATTTGAGAGGCTCTGGGAGTTGGAGAAGAGCAGTCCCGAGTGTCTTTACGGAGGTGACATGCAGCACCCTGGCACTGGCCCTGGAATACGCACGGTGGGCCCCAACCCAAGTGCAGTGGGATTAGGCCGAGATCACTTTTTCAGAAAGACAAGGAATAATTCAAGAAGAGAGAGGACAGGTGGAGACGTGGCTCAGGAGAAAGCAGGAACTCAAGGTGTCTAGACAGCTGCAAACACAAAGTCCCGCCCGACAAGGTTTCCCATCAGAAAATGCATGGCTGCTGTGAAGCCGCCGGCACAGGTCCTTCACAGCAAGCGCCAGCCTCTGCGGCCTGCGCTGGGAGCAGCACCCACTGTCCTGACCGCTGCACCCGCCTGCTCAGGCCCAGAATATTTGCAGGGAGTGTCCGATTGGATTGGTCAAGCCCAGGTCGTATGCAACGTCCCAGTTGCCATGGTGGGCAGACAGGAGATTTAAGGCTCTGACTCCACCTCCAAGGTCCACATGACAATGGGGTTTCCCTGTGTGGAGCTGGTGTTCCTGGGTCAGGTGGCCTAAGAGCGGCAAATGTCCCCGGGCAGCCTCAGGGTGTTGTGGAGAGAATGAAGCGAGAAAGTGCATATGAGGTACTTGGCACAGACCCTGAAACACATGTGGGCTCATTACTGTCTGCTATGACCATTATTATAACATTTATTATTATTTTAATAATTATTGCACACGAGCCCTACATTTGGCCAACTGGATGCTTCTGCCAGGAGCTCTGACTTCTGAGAGAGTGACGTAAGTTTGGTGCAAAGGCAGACAGTGGGGGAGGATGATATTTAATGGAATTCTGAAGTGACAGATTTTGCATAGAAAATATTCCATTCAGAAGAAGGAACAATCAACAATATCTAATCAATAACCAATACCAGCAGCTACGTGCACTGTGCTCCACAGAACGGATGTCTTTGGATCCTCAGATCAATTGGGAAGAAGAGACCTTTGGGGCAGAGACTCTGGGATGCCTCCCACCCAAAGCATCCTCTCCCACTTCCTTGTAGCAGACCCCAATTTTTAAAAGGCCACATTGCTGCCTGGAAGAAAGGACTATACATCCCAGCCCTCCCTGCAGCTAGGATTGCCAGGCTGTTCGATTTTAGCCAACCAGGGAAAAGTGGAGGTGCTGTCAACACCTCTGGGAAGTCTGCTTAGGTTTTCTGTTCTTTGCAGCCAAAATTAATCCCACTCCACTCAGCCTTAGTATCTTCATCCCTATTTAATGCACGGGGAGTTGAGGCACAGGTTGATTAAGCAGCAAGTTGAGGAAATTGCTGGGCTGATGCCATCAGGTCCTCTAACCTAGAGGACCATACTTTTCTCAACAGACCATGCTGTCTTGCCTTTTAAAAAGTCAACACTATTGAGGTATAATTTGCATACCATACAATATCCCAATTTTACGTGTACAGCGCCGTAAGTTTTGTCAAATGCATGCGCCCGTGTAACCACCATCACAGTCAAGACAAAGAGCATTTCTCCATCCCTAGAAGGCTCCTGCTTCTTCACGATCACCCTCCCTCCCCCAGCCTCAGGCAACCACTGACCTGCTTTCTGTTGCTATAGATTAGATTTGCCTGTTCTGTGATTTCATATAAATGGACTCATTCCATATCTGCTCTCTTGTGTCTGGCTTCTTTAGCTCAGCAGAATGTTCCTGGGAGTGATCCAAGTTGTTGCTGGTATTAGCAGTTCTGTCCTTTTTATTGCAGGCTAGCGTGCCGTTGTATGGATGTACCACTGTTTATCTACTCACCTGCTGGCGCATGTGTGTTTGTTCCCAGTTTACATCTGCTATGAACATTTTTGTGCCAGTTTTTTTTTTTTTGAGACATTCTTGCTCTGTCACTCTGGGTAGAGTACAGTGGCATCATCGTAGCTCACAGCAACCTCCAACTCCTGGGCTCAAGCGATCCTCCTGCCTCAGCATCCCTAGTAGCTGGAAGTATAGGTGCGCACCATGATGCCTGGCTAATTTTTCTATTTTTAATAGAGACAGGGTCTTACTCTTGCTCAGGCTGGTCTCGAACTCTCAAGCTCAAGCAATCTTCCCACCTTGGCCTCCCAGAGTACTAGGATTACGGGCATGAGCCACTGCACTCAGCCTGTGCCTGTCTTTGTGTAGACATATGTTTTCATTTTTCTTGACTGAATACATGAGAGTGGAATTGTTGAGTCATAGGGTAGGGTTATGTTTATACAAAACTGCCAAACAGTTTTCAAAAGTATTTCACAGTATGTTGTCTTTTTAAAAACTGATTTTGAAAATCTGATTTTATTGTTATTTTTTGAGGCAGGGTCTCACCCTGTTGCCCAGGTAGAGTGCAGTGGTGTCATCTTGGCTCACTGCAACCTCAAACTCCTGGGCTCAAGCAATCCTCCTGCTTTAGCCTTCCAAGTAGCTGGGACTCACAGGTGCGTGTCACCACACACAGCTAATTTTTCTACTTTTTGTAGAGACAGGGTCTGGTTATATTGCTCAGGCTGGCAAAAATCTGATTTTTGAAAAAATTAATTTTGAAATATCTGGTTTGTTTAGGTGAGGTTCACCCTAGGCCCTTCCAGATGACCTGCCTGTGGGGCACATATTCCCTTAGATTCCAAGGTTCAGATTTGAAATCCTTGTTCAGCCTCTAGATACTTACCTGAGGTTGAACAGGTTACTTAACCTCAAAGAGAATTAGCTTCTTCAGCTATGAAATGGAAGATAACAACAGTAACCGACCTCACCTGGTGGTTGTTGGGATTAAGTGAGATACTATTTGCAGCAATGCCTGGCACAGCCTAGTTGCTTGTTATCGTGATATCAGCTTTATGACAAGGGGATTTTACTGGAGAATAAGGCATCTTTTGTGCTCTACAATTGAAGAGCTATCTATCATCACGTTTTATAAGTTGTAGAAATAAGTCCTTTCAAATGGATTTGCTTCAACAGTTCATATTAAAATTGTTGACACTTCTTGGAGTCATCACAGTCTAGAAGGCTGTGTATAACTCAGCAGTTGGGAAGGCTGTTGACAACATTAATTGTTTCATAAATAGTGTCAAGATGGGATTTTCCCCCCTTTGGCTTAAACCAAGTTACTGAAAAACCAATACTGTGCCATATGTTTATACTTTTCCTGGCACATAAACCAGATATTTTACAGACAGGGATGGGTAATAAAAGGCAAGTACTCACTCAAGTCACATGTTTGATTCTCCATCAAAGAAAAACAGCCATAACCATTCCAATTCCACTGAAATTTTATCAGAATTAGTTATAAATCTTGGACATTGGAGACAGCACCTTAAGGAGAAATGGCTGCAGAACTAAGAAAACCCCCCTTTCTAGGTGGGTGACTTATCAAGTAAAACTGAATATGTGCACCGTTTTCTCACTGGCTTTCTTTATAGCAAATAATTTAGGTGAAACACATTTAGCATTAGGAAGCATATCCAAAAGAGTGTCACTATTCCTAATGGTAAATTGAGGACCCATTAGAATTATTAAAAGTTGAATTGTGACAAGTAGGTGAACCAGAGGAGGCCCAGCCTCCTGACTGACCTGTGGTCATGTTCTGTCACTGAGGAATGGCATCATGCACACGGCCAAGCTAAGAACTTTCCCCAAGAGACAGAGAGGGAGTGTATGCCCTGGGGTGAGGGTGGGGTCTAGGCCCTGACCTAGCTCTCCCCTCCAGTCTCCTTTCCAGGGCCCTCTCTGGGAGCGAGAATCGCACCACAGTTCAGTGTGACTCTAGGATTTCAAGTATTGTCCTCTTCATACCACCCGGCCCCTAAATGCCAGCCGACTGTTTCGCGATGGCGATCTGCCCCCTGCCCAAGGACATCCCCTGTACCTGAGCTGGGCTTGCTGGGAGATGACAGGTCAGTTTCCCTAGGTGCAAGTAAATGTGGCAAGGACACTGCACTTGAGGCTGATTTAAAGAACTTTCCAGAATGATTTTGTCCCTTTGCATCACCTTCCTTTCTGACGGCTGCAGCACTCTCCTGCCCCCACTAATTCACAGGCCCAGTTCAAATCCAGGCTTTGGTTGGAGCCTCTACAAAGACCGCAGACCCCAGTCACAGCCCCCATCTCCTCTAGGGACAGCCAAAGGTCTTCTCTGTTTTGGGGTGATGTGTGTTCCTAGAAAGTCAGCTTCGGAGCTAGAAGGGCCTTCACAGATGGTCACCCGGCCGCTTCCCCGAGCAGTGAGACTCCTTTTCCCAAAGGATACACAGAACCACACAGATGAATCAGATTAAGAGAAGAGCTGCCCCAGGGGAGCTGGAGTAGGGGTGGAGTTTCAAACAAATCTGTTATTTTAGTGTTGAGAAAATATGCCTTCGACTTCACATTCCCAATACTTATATTTCCGATACTTGCAAGCAGAATACAATGCAATCGCAAACATTTAAATTTTAATTACCAGAAACTGTCGACAGTGATTCCCTTTGTGGGAGGGGCTGAGGGAGTGAGTGGCTTTTGGTTTTTTTTGACCACTTCTGTACGGCGCTCACCAGCCACGAAGCCTCGCCCACAGCCGGCACTCACAGTCCGCACAATAGTTTGCGCTGTGCATTGACGACGGATCCGTTTTGCTCTTGTGTGATGAGGAAAGCTTTAAAGCACTGAAAGCTTGTTTTACTTTACAGGCAGCTTTAGAAAAATAACTATACTAACTCCTACTAGGGACTTGTTAAAAGGTCATAGATTCGTAGTAACTTATTAGCTGAACGTACACACTGCAACTGCAGAGATAAAAGTCAAAGCTTTTGGCTGTCGACTAAAGTCGACAATTGACTGTGCGCGTTCATCTGTGGCTGCCGACTATAGTCGATGCTTGTACTGAAGTGGTTAAATGCCCTTTTATTTAAAAGGCAGTAGAGCACAACAGATACACTAGAGACCAGGTTCGAATCCCAGAGCTGTTCCTTCTGACCTGCTGACCTGAGCCGTGGTGAGTGCTCTATAAATGTTAGGTACTTCTCTCTTCTACTTGAACTTTCTGAGTTTACCTACTCCCTTTACCAATGTGTGTTACCTGTGAGGTAAGATTACTGAATTTTCTTCTCCATGATGTTCTCTATAAAATCCTAATAAGCATTTAAAAAAATAAAACCTAATTGCTCCGACATTTGTGCAGGAGATACCCATATGAGTGGGCAGATTGGGAATGGGAAAAGGACAAACATTGCTGTTTTCTGGAGTCACGTAGAAACCAAACAGGAAGGTGACAGCACCAGGCTCCCTGGGTCCTGTGTCTCGCTGCCCATTTGGGCTGGGCCTCTGCCAGTCTCTCTGGCTGTGTCAGAGATGAGCTGGCTGTATGAAGTACCTCTGGGGGTCATTATTCTGGAAGGGATTCATTCTGGAAGAAATAAGGCCCTCTGCCTCCCTGAAGCTGACAGGACTGCTGAAACTTTTTTTTTTTTAACTTATATTTTAATTAAGAAAGTCACCCTTTGGTGAAAATTGCAAAATTCTTGTACTTAAGAATCAATAAAATGTGCACAATCTAAAATGAGATTAATAATAGCTAACTTGTCTATTTTGGGGGTAATTATTTATTCATCAAAGAAAACCAGCTGCTTAAAACCCTAGTCCATCATGAACGTTTCCACTTCAGTTCTGTTGTTAAAATTTCCTTCTATTGCTCCGTCTGGTGTTAAATATAAAAAGCAGGAAGGTTCATTCTCTACCTGCATACATTTTAAATAAGAATTTCAACATTATCTTGTCCATTTAAAATAATTGTATGAAAATGTGAAGAAATATGATCTTGTAAAAGCTGCAGTCTGACGGACCCAGAGAGCGGGCGAGAAAGAGCAAAGCCGCTGTTATTTAAAATTCATGGAGACCGTGGCAAGATTGATCGAGAGAAGCTCCTTTCCAGGACTGTCCTGGAGCCTCGAGGGAGAGGATGAGGTGGGGCTGGGGGCTCAGCCAGGACCCCAGACCCAGCACGACCCGAGGAAGGGCCCCCCACTGCCCCAGCCTAGACAGAGAGGATCGAGAGTGGCTGGTCCCTCGGGATCTTGCACTTGCAGGTCCCCGTCAGGCCTGCCTTGGGGAAGGAGGGAAGGACCAACCTCTCTATTTGGGGTTTGGACAAGTCCAAGCCCCCAAGTCACGTCCTGTAGGCTAGAGCGTGATGGAGGCTGGGGGTGTGAGCAGGGAGCTGAGGAGAGAGGGGAGAGGATGGAAGGGCTCCCTGCTCAGGGCTTCAGCTGGACTTTGAATAATTTACCATCCTCACTGTGATCCTCACCAGCTCCTAGAGGGGAAAAGTAACTGGGAATCACAAAATATTTCCCCTCGCCTGTATTTGCACCTCACAGTGGCCCCCTGCCATGGAAGTGTCCTGGGCTGAGCCTGCAACTGTGGGTTTAATTCTGTTGTTTTCTTTCTGTGTGACTGTATCAGCTTCTTATTGCTGCTATAACAAAGTACTGCAAACTCAGTGGCTTAAAACAACAAGAATTTATTATCTTACAGTTTTGCAGGTCAGGAGCCCTAAATGGGTCTCAGTGGGGTAAAATCAAGGTGTCAGGGGGACCGAATTCCTTCTGGAAGCTCTAGGAAAGAATCGGCTTCCTCACCTTCCCCAGCTACAGAGGCTGCTCTCAATCCTCATGTCACGGTCCCCGTCCTCCATGTGCAAAGCCAGCAAAGAAGGGTCGAGTCCTCCTCACACCCAGTCACTCTGACTCTCCTGCCTCTCTCTCCCCTATAAAAACTCTTGTAATCATAAGGAGAATCCAGGAGAATCTCCCCATTTTAATATCCTTAATTTATATATCTGCAGAGTTCTCCCTTTTGCCATGTGAGGTAGCATATTCACCAGTTTGGGGGAATTAGGATGCAAACATCTTCGGGCGCCCTTATTCCACGAACATAGTGACCGTGGAAAGCTTACTTGGCCTTTCTGGGCCTCAGTTTCTCTATCCTTAAAGTGGAACAGTACCGCCTACCTCATGGTGTTTTTATGAGGACCTAAGGAGATAAAGCAATAAATGTGCTTTGCAATCTGTTAAATTTCTTACCAAGAAAAGATATTTTTGGTGCATTTGAAGGAACTCAGCTGAAAAGTCTTTTCTGGGAGGGACGCGCACAGCTGGATCTGCCAGGGATTCTGCTTCATGGAAGTGAACGTCCTTTCCCTCCCCACACTGGTCTGTGTTTGCAGGCAGCTCAGCGCCTGCTCCATCTAAGACCTCAGACTGGGGGTAAACTGTGAATTCTAGGGGCCTTATGTGCACCTGCAGCCAGGATATATTCACCCACACCCTTTGTCGGTCCCCAGACGGCACAGGACAGAGCTGCCCTAACCCCTGCGTAGAGAGAAGGAAGGAGTGGATGAGGCTGTGCGCAGTGCTTAGTGAAGCGAGCACATGGCCCTGCTGATGGGAACCAGAGGCCTGCGGTGCAGCAGGAAGAGCCATGACTGCGAGTCAAGTGTCAGCTCTGTGGTTTCATGATGTCACCTCCACTTCCCCATTGGTAACATGATGGGGGGCAAGGGGTCCCTGCCCTGGCCGATCATTGGCATCTTCAAGATTCTGTCTGGTAGAGAAAGTTCCAGTGGGGACTTAGCTTGATCTGGGTGCGCCCTGTGGCTCAATAATCCCCCGAGTCTCTCATGACTGAAGGGCTGGTAATCTGGATCTAGAACTTGCCTCGAATGCATTCTCCAATGCAGAGTTTCTCAAAGCGTGCCCATGGATCACCTGTCTTAGAGCCACCTTAGAGTCTACTTTGGAGATGGGTGGGAATTTGCTACAATACAGATTCCCAGGCCCCAGCCCCACCTCTGGGCTGGAGCCCAGGAATCTGCATTGGAACAAGCTCCCCAGTGATTCTGATGTGCTGCCAACTTGAGAACCACAGCTCTGACCACAGGGTCAGCTGTGTGAAAGTGGAGCTCACTGCCATTCCATGTGGACCCTCCCGCCTACTCCCCAGGCCACCAGCAGCCTCCATCCAGTCCCTTCCCAGACCTCTCTCTCAGGACTCTGAATCCAGCCTCGACTTTCACAAAGCAGCCCAGCCTCAGTCTCTCCAATGCCAAGGAAAGAAATCCCCCTATGGGAAAAAAAGCTCTTGGGGTGAGGAATTTCCATATGGAAGCAGGGATGAGCAGGGCAGGAAGGCGCAGTCAGCCCCACCGCCATATTTCCTCCCCGCAGGTGAGCCGCCATCTGTCTCCAGCGTGCCTGCGGCTGCCCGAGAGTTCCTCCTCCCCTCCCCACCTTTCCCTTTAAACTCTGTCATTTGTACAGCCTATTAACCTTTAACTTTATGACTACCCAAAGATGAAATAGTGGCAGCATTTAAGGCTGAGAATACTCCAGACCTACCTTCTTAGTTTGCAACAAGGGTGAAGCACTTTCTCTTAAATCAGTCATTTTTAATATCAGTCACAGAGACGCTACCCAAGGAGAGTATTTTTGGCTCCACATAGCGAGCTGATTCATAATAAATGTGGCAGCACTGCTTTCTACCTCCATACCTCCCCTAGGAGCAAGAGTTCTCTCCCTTAGTTCCTGGGATGAAATATTCTAGGTATTAATAATACCACTTCTTATGGAATACCAACCATGGGCTATGTCGTAGGCATGATATCAAATCCTCATAAAGACCCTGCTGAAATATGCATTTTCAGCTTCATTTTCAGATGAGGCTCAGAGAGGTTAAATAGCTTGTCTAGGCTCACCCAGCTATGAGTGACTGGGCTGGGATTGAATCCTAGATCTACTTGACCCCAGATTCTATGCAGATAAGCCAAAATCATCTAAGTTTGTCTTTTATCAGCCTATTCATATTTGAACTTAGAGTGACAGTTGCTGCTTAAAATTGCTATGAGAATGTCCCAGGAGTACACAGCCTTAGAGAGAAGATGTCCCATCAAGGGGATGGTGGAAGGTCCTAGACCCAAGTGAGTTTGAGATCTAGCTCTGCCACCGGCCTGAGGATTACCAACCATCCCAGTTTGTCCAAGGCTGTCCTGGTTTCAGCATAGAAAGCCCCAGGCAAACAGGGACAATTGGTCAGCCAGTGACATGCTGCCTCTGAGCCTTGGGGTCCCAGCTGTGAAGTGGGGACAGTGCTACCTGCCTAACAGGGGACTGTGGGGCTTTTCCCACTTCTCCCAGGAGTAGTGCCTGGCAGCCTGGTGCTGACCAGTGTAGGGTGTCACGAGGATGCCATTGAGACTGGTTACCAGGGAAGCTGGGGAACCAAAGGCAGGTCTGGCAGCCTGAATGAAGGCCTGGGCACCCAGGAACCAGCAGGGACTTGGTCTGAAGGGCACACATTTGAACTTGTCCCCTTACTCTGCTTTATAGTTCTCCCTAGCACTGACCACCCTCCTGACACACTACAGATTTCCATATCCTGTCTGTTGTGTTGCCCCAACTAGTGTCTAAGCTCTGGGAGGGGAAGGGAGGGATTTTTGTCTATTTGCTCCACTGCTGTCAACCTGGTACCTAAAACAGTGCCTGGTACTTAAATAGACTCACAGTAACTATTTGTTAAAAGAATGAATGAATGAATGAGTGAATTAGAGATGGGTCCTTCATTGCTCTTGAAGAGCAGCACCAGATGGCCAGCAGACTCAAGGCTGAGCTGCTGAGGCGGCTGCCAAAGGATGGATGACAAGCTCACTGTGACCCCGGGCCACTACATTGCTGCTTGCTTCTCGAACTCACTCTCCATCAGTGCCACCTGGTGGCCTGGATTCTTTATGGCATTTCTCCCCCATAGAACACATATTCCTGAAGCTGACTATAGGCTGTGCCCCCACAACCCACCCACCTTGGATCTAAGCAAACTGCCTTCTAGCCCTGGCACTGAGTGTGTGAACAGTCAGGTCTTTCAGTTTGCAGCTATGATCTGGGGTACCTGGAATATCCCTCAGGATGTCTGCACCTGGGTAATATAGCCCGTGACAGAACCCTCTCACATTTGGCCCCCACATACAGTGCTGATTGTGACCCTGCTGCCTGGTTTCCACGTTCTTACTCCAACAGTGCAGGCAGTGGATGGCAGCAAGGGCCCATCTTAACAGAATTCAAAGCAAATTAGGGACAGAGACCCTGGCATGGGTCACATTCCTGCGTTAGTCCCAACTGTGATGTTTCTAACTTTTTAACATTTATGTAAAAGTTTCTCTCTTGTTTTGGTCCCATTTTATGGTTAGTATAAGGCCAGTCTGAAAGATAATATATTGTGACTGTTATATTATTTATTTTCAAGCCAACTTATTGATTATTGTGTGCTGAAAATGACAAATGGTGTCTGCATGAGGCACGGTCAGCAGGTTCTATTAAAGAAATGATAGTATTGCTCATGGATTGTTAAAAGGTTCAGTTTAGGTTCTTTATAGGTTTATATCCATTGCTATTTAATGACCAAATGATGAAAAATATGAGCTGTGGGGACAATTTTTTTCTGTTGGAGTTTTATGTTTAAGCAGTTAGCAAAATAAGACACTCCATTTTGGTGGGGGAGGCAGGCAGTGGCAAGGGGAGTGTAGTAAGATTTTATTCCCCCAGATTTAATTGTAATAATTAATGTTGCAGATGTTTAACCACGCAAGAGGATGCCAAGAAAGTAAAGGGCTGCCAGGTCGGGAGATGAGCCATGAGACTCTAGCATCCAGGATTTTTGCTGGGGTCCTGCTGGTTTCAACACCAGATTGTAGCTATCTGCTTCTTATGTTCTGTGGGCTGAGGGCCAGTGGCTCGTGCTAAGGCTAGATGGCAAAGGACAGGCCTTATTGGGAGTGGTCTTCCCTGTTGGCTGGAGAGGGCCTGGTAAGAATTTCCTCACCTGGAGGGAAGTGGAGGAGTCCCCGAGGGTAGAGAAGGGACAGCAGGCTCTGCACATAGGCTTGGCTGTCCCAAGTCTGCAAAGTCAGAGGCCCCCAAAGTGACCCAAGGGAGGAGGGCTGGTCACTGGGTGCTCTCCAAGGGGTTCAAGGCAGCTCTAGTAGATGACTGGGCATCCCAGGGCCCAAAGGCTCAGCCTTGGTCTCAATATACTGAGCCAAGGAAAGCAAGAAAAGCCCCAGACTGTATGCTGGTGACTTGGGGACTCCCAGAACCCTGCCACTATCTCAGACCATCGGGCTGAACTCCTCAGTCAAGGCTCTGCAGCAGGAGAGGGCTGGAGCAGGCAGGCTGAGTTGGCCTGCAAGAGAGCGAGTGGAGAGTGCCCTTTCTCCCCTGGGGGGCTCTCACAGAACTACTCCCAGAAGGCGCTGGAGAACTCAGTCCAGTCTTTCCAGGGAGGCATCTGTGTGGTGGGCCCTCCCTCCCGCTGCACCAGATGGTGCTCCTAAGACAGTGGCTCTGCTTGGGATCCCCCTCCGCTTTCCGAGGTGTTCAGGGAGCCCCAGAGGGCCCTCTCTTCTCCAGGGATCCTGAGCCTGGCTCCAAAGGACAGGTGCTAATTAGGAGTGGACTGTCAGGGCAGGGGCCATACAAGGAGGTGACAAGGTCTGAAGATGTTTCCAAGTCTGGCAGAAGTGGAAAGCTGGTCACCAAAACCTGCTTCCTCTCTTCCTGGACACTAGCCAAACTACATTTCCCAGCCTTCCTTGCTGTTATCCAGACTATGTTACCCCTGGCTATCTGAGTCCCGGGCCTGGACCATAAAGATCTCCCATATTCGATCTTCTGTGTTCTCTTCCTTTCCACTGGCCGATGTTCACGCCCAGTGTGTCCTCCATGTGGAAGCCCACATGGAAGTTGGAAGGGTCTTTGCCTTCTGTCACTTCTACCCCACTGCCCACCCGAACTGCCTTGAACTGTTTACATGAATGTGAAATCGATTCGTTTTGGGGGCCTTGACTCATTTTGGGGTCGGTTAGTCTATCTCAACTAATAAGTATGTGGTTTAATTCTGTGGAGAATGCCTGCATTAGCTGCAATTCTTTCAGAAATTCAACTTAAACCAGCTCAAGAAAAAAAGGAATCTGTTTCTCAGATAATGGGTAGGATGCGGATGGGTTGGCGTCAGGCACAGATGGATTCAGGATGAACATCTCCACCATCCATTCCCCATCAAGATTCTTGCTCTGGGATCTGTTTTTCTGTCTAGGTTGGCAAGAGCCAATCCTGGCTCCAGTTAAAAATTAAAGACCTGTGATTGGCTCAGCTTAGGTCATGTGGCCACTCCTGGCCCAATCATAGTGGCCAAACAGATGGAGCCCTCTGATTGGCCAGCCACTTACATCAGGCTTTGGGGAGAGCGAAGGGGTCTGAGCAGCCAAAATCAATGGCTACACACAGCAGTTTTCTCGTGTTCTCTGATTTATTCTCACCTTTCAGACTTCTGTTGAGGTAGAAAGTGCTTCATGAACAGGAATCATTTGACTTTTCCTATGGCAGTGGAGTAAAGTGTCATGCAAGAAGGAGGTCTGTACTGGGGATCTTAGCTGTGCAACCTTGGACAAGGCTTTCAACCTCTCTAATCTTCAGTTTCCTCATCTATTTGTTCAGTGGGGCTAATCACATCATCTGCGGAAGTTATAAGGATCAAATTAGAAAACATATGTGGGAAGGCAGAGCATGCTGGCAGGCGATGTAAGAGAGAGGGTAGCATTTCCATGCGCCCCCCTCCCCCATGCAAGGCCCACCCCCAGGGGCTGCATTGCCAGATCCCCTCCCTAAGAAAGGCTACCATCTCCCTCTCCCAGGGCTCCATGTCATCTGACAGCGGGTCAGATTTCTACTCCTCCTGAGTAGCAGTGCCCTTTGCATCATTTGCCCAGGCAGCCTTGCCAAACCCCAGGAAATGCTACTGTGTGAGGACATGAGAGGCTCCAAGGCAGAGGGGTCACCCCTACAGAAAGGTTGGCTGCTTCAAGTTCCAAGCCTGGGACTCCGGCAGTTACACACTGATCATGCCCCTTTCTCCCTCATTTATTATAAAATAAGTGCAATTATTATAAAATAAGGACAAAATGACTTGTTGGAAATGATGTGAACTTTGGAGAAGGCCCAGAATTAGAACTCTATGCCTGCCCTTGTTAGCTCTGTGCCCTTTAGTCAGGTGTCTATGCTTTCTGAGCCTCAGTTTCTGGAACAGTAAAATGCCACAGGGCAGGAATTATTGTGAGAATTAAGTGAAATGTGAAGGCACCTATCACATTGCCTGGCACATAGTGGGTGCCAAATAAACGTATGTTTCCTTTTGTCAAAAGGGTAAATAAGTGTAAATAGAACAGGCAGCACTTACTTGTTTGCATTTTGATTACACTTATTCCAAAATAGCTTTCCCAGTGGAGCGTGAAGAGTCAATATTAGTAATTCATACATTGGTATGAAACACTGCCCTCTTCTCTATTGTAACCTAAAAAATGCCAACATTCCAGGGAAGGTCCTCACCCTTTTTCCCTGCTGCATTAGTTTCCTCAGTTTGTGGTAACAAATCACCACCAACCGGATGGCTTAAACAACGGAAATTCATTCTTTCACAGATCAGGAGGCCAGACATCTGAAATCACGGTGTCGGCAGGGTTGGTTCCTTCTGGAGCTCCAGTGAGGAATCTGTTCCATGCCTCTCTCCTAGTTTCCTGTGCTTGCCAGCAATCCTTTGGCCTGTAGCCAAAGGATTGTAATCTGTCACTGTAATCTGATTCCATCGTCACATGGCCTTCCTGCCTGTATGTATCAGTGTACCTTGTCTTCTTATAAGGACACTAGTCATTAGACTTACAGTCCACACCACTCTAGTATGACTTCATCTTAATGTAACCAATTACATCAGTAAAAAGACTATCTCAAAAAAGGCCACATTTGGAGGTTCTGGTATACATGAATTTTGGGGGCACATCATTCAACCCACTATACCTATCCTTGGTGGGAGAAGAAGGGATCAAAAAGCAGGGCACAGAAAGAGTGGAAGTCCTGGGCAGTGCAGGCAAGCTTTAATGACTTCACAATTGTTTCCAAGTCCATTTTAAAAATGACTGCCCCAAGAGACACTCTCGTCCTCTGGAAAAGAATGTACTAGGCCTTAAGAATACTCCAAATATCTC
>VBSM01003144.1:6466148-6468648 GCA_008086735.1 Cheirogaleus medius
AGGCGTGACTGTCCAAGGAAGGAAAACGAAAACTTCCCTTCCTTCTCCCTGGTTCCTACGTCCCTTCCCCCAGCCCCCACGACCATCACCTGACATCTTAAATACTCCAGGCAGCAAAACAGAGCACCCTTAAAGATGGTTTTATTGCCAGGAGCAAAGCCCACTCCGACTAGCTTGAGTAACGGGGGATTTATCAGAACACAGGGAAGTCCACAGAACCTGGGGATAGGATTTTCACCGTTCTCCTCACGGCCCGGAACCCGGAAGCGGAAGCTCTCTGCATCTCTGGGGCCCCCACGGCCCCTCACTTCCGCCTCTCTAGGCCCAGCTGTGTCATCCTTTGCTCTCTCTGCACCGAGGTCGCCTCTGTTCTCTGCGCATCCGCGGGCAAAAAACCCTAAGTCACCTCTAGGCTGGCAAGAGGCTGACACTGTGTCCCGACGCCAGACGCCTGGGACAGAGATTCTGATTGGCCCAGTCCAGCCAATAGCGAGGCGCCGTCGGGGTCAGGCTTTCCCTCGCTGTCCAATCAGCAGGGCCCACCTGCTAAGCGGCGCCGCAGGGTCTGCCCCTGCGGAGGAGGCGCAGGTGGGCAGTTCTGCGCCTTAGAAAGCCTCCACAAGGACCTTAAAGTAGTTCCCTCCCTTGGCAGCGCGACGCAGGGAGGACACTTTACTGGTGACACCCTGCATGTGGCATCCTGCAGCTCCTGTCTTTTTCTACCAAGACTCCACGGGTCTCACTTTGCTCAGAACCGGCGTCCGCAGCCTTTAGCCAGTGACTCGAAGCAAGTCCTCATGTGAACTCCCCAGAATGAGAGCGCTCACTCTCTGTGTATGTGCATAGGCGTGCATTCCCCTACCCATCTGTTTATTCTCAGTGACGTGCTGCTTCCGGTAGCAAACACAGGCCCGTTATAAAACAGTAGATTGGTCTACATGTGATTATCCACAAGGCTGAACTAAAAGCCACTGTCACAAGTTCTGAGACTCACCTGTGTGTAAGGGCAGCCAGTCCCCTCCTCATCTCCCTTGGCTGCATGTACGTGCCCGTGTTACACCCTGGAACAGTCAAGATGGGGGAGGAGCTGGCCGTGGCCCTGGGTGTCCTCACTTCCTGCACAGGCCACATCTGGGAAGGGTGGCTGTGCTCCCGGTGGTTCTGGTGCTGCTGAGTCCCTGGAACATGGAGCCAGTGGAAACCCAACAGCCATCCACTTGGTGGCATCAATGGTGACAGGCCAGCACTGCAGAGGATTGGCTGGCCTACCCGATCCACTTGGGCTGTCCCTACTGATTCAGTTAACCTACCAATTGTCACATTTCTTCTCGATTTGGGGATAGCTGGAAACCCCAAGTGGACATTTAGGGTCCCCTATTTAGGTACCACCTGTGACTCAACTCTTTACTGATTAAATCATTAGCAGTCTCTTTCTAGGGCCATAATTAGAACGCTGCTCTATTTCTAGGGTTTCTTCCTGCAGTGTACATTGTCCTTGCTGACTAGAAAACTCTTAGGATCAGTCCTGACTTCTAGCTTTGGCTCTTCTGCTTACTGTGTGACCCTGGGCAAGTCAACCGACCTTTCTGAGCCTCCATTTCTATTTGTGTAAAGTGTAACTGGGTGAAGTTAGATCATGTCTAGGGTCTGTTTCAGTCCTAACACTCTAACATTGTACCCGTTTGCACAGCTTCTCATGCTCGGAGTTTCTTGGAAATATTGACTAACAACTGTTGTGCTGCTGGCAGGGGTGGGTGCGGGGGCACTGGGGACTGTCATTCTCCGTTGTAATGGGGAACAGCAGCAGAAATGGTGGAAAGAGTTGGGCCTGTCCCTTGGTATCAACCTCAGAGATCTTGATTCTGCAGTTTTGAGGTGGGGCCTGTGTTTGTTGGAAAACATCAATTAGCAATTGCAACCCTGCTCCGAGAGAATGTCTCCTGAACATTCCAGCCAGTGGAGACTTGAAAGCATGGTGAAAGGTCAGACCCCAAAGGGGGGCCTTACACTTTGCCCCAGCCCGTCACTGGACCAGAGCTAGGAGCCAGCCCCAGCCCCTGCCTGAAGGGCTTGCAGAGCCCAGGGCCTGGTCTCCTTGGCCAGTGCATTCCGTGTCTTAATGACTCTACCCCCAAGCAAATGAGTTAAATTGCAGGGCATGGAGACTCTCCCTCCTGTTTCCTCCCTCTGAAAGCTGAGATCCCTACTCCCCTCTTCCTCAGGCCTGACTTTCTCCCCTTCTCCTGGCAGGCGGCTGCCCATGCCACGGTACCCGACCTAAACGTGGCCTCCTCGGGGGAGCCTTTCTCAGCAGAAAGTCCCCAGGGCCCTCTGTTTGCCCCATGACTACAGGTCTTGCCTTGCTGCCTCCAGTACTTAATTTCATATCTGTCTGTCTTGTTCGTTTAGGAATTCTTCAAGAGCAGCTGCTTTGTCTTTCTTACCTTTGTAATTCTCTGGGCTGAGGTAGGAGCTCAACAAATGTGGAAGGGAGGGAGGG
>VBSM01003144.1:6471148-6489264 GCA_008086735.1 Cheirogaleus medius
CCTGGTTGATGGCATCTGGCCTCTGCTTTAACACTTCCAGAGACAGGGAGCCCATTACCTCCCAAGACAGCTCATCCCCTGGTGGAGTTCTGATTGCAAGAACAATCTTACACCGGACCAGGATCTGTTCCCCCACATAGATCCTGGTTCTATTTTTTGGAGCCACCTAAAACAGGCCCACTCAGCTTGCCCCACAAGAGTCATTTGTGTTTGAAGCCATCACCCAAGTTCTCCAAGTCTTCTCTTCTCCAGACTAGACAACTAGACAATTCCTTCAGTAATCTTTCGTGGGACTAGAATGGGTGGCACGTAGAGTCACCAACATCTTGCTGTGATTTGTTGAGTAGATGCTTTCCTCTACAGGGAAGATGTCACCTGGGGAGAAGGCTGGCAAGGTGGTGGGTAGGATGAAGATGAGGAAATTGGGAGTCCACACCCAGCAAAATCCCTCAGGGTAATAACCTCACATTCACCTAGTGCTTCACAATATATTAATAAAAGTGCTTCTAAGAAGTGCATTCATTGGCCCCATTTTATTGACAGAGAAACTGTACAACCTGGGGGGTGGGGGATGAACTTGAACCTCTTGTCTTCCAACTCCAAAGATTTGCCTTCGCTGTGAAATGGGCTGGAGAATAGTTTGTCCAACAAAAGAGTATTTTGACCCTATTAGGTGGAAGTAGACCCATGGGGGCAAATCCATCAGCCAAATTTCTCTTTTCATATAAGGAATGAAAGGAAAAGCTTCTTTGGATGTGGATTTTGCTCTGAAACTCTTGATTAATGGAATGAGCATCGATCTGATTGGTCATCAATTAGCACCTCACTGCAGGCCACACTTTTTGACTTTCTTAGCAGAGGATCAAAGGGACAACTTTGTCCAGTAGCTTAAGTGAAGCCAAAAAGACAAAAAAAAAAAAAAAAAAAAAAAAGAGGATGGGGGCCCTGGGGGAGGTGAATATACAATAGTGTGTTTAAAAACCTCATGTCCCTTTCTCAAGTGGAATACACAAGAATGTGGTGAAAATTTTAAGATAAATTATCTCTGATCACATTTCTCTATTGTACACTGGGTAAACATTTACAGTAAATCGTTTGTAAATTTCACCCTTGGAAAAACTACAATGCAATCATGTTCGTTATTTCCCAGCTTCTAATACAGTCTTTGGTGGCAGACTTATATTTCTCATATTACCTTGTTCCAAATGTGAGCTGGGGCAGCTGGCTCTTTTTCTTTCCTTACATTTTCATGATTTATATAAATACTTTTGCTGCTGTATTGTATTTTATTTTTATCCTTTGCATTTTATTGGTACCAAACTACTCGTGCATTTCCAGGGCTCCCATGCGAATATTCCTATTTATTCCATGATTATTTATTGAAAGCTATCTCATGCTCGGTTACTTTGCCACTTTCTTTTGCTTTAAACATTAAACAGATGCAGTATATTTTCAAATAATTTAAACAATACTTGATGAGTGAATTTTCCCTTTTGCCCTGGCAGGATTTGGGTTCCTTCTGGTCAAAATTATAATATTTCTGTCTTCGCTGTCAGATTGGATGCGGATCAAGAAACACTCCTATCTCCCAGTTGCTGGTGCTGATGAAACAGGCTCTGCTTTTGACCCAAAGGAAGTTTTTGCACAGGAGAAAAAGTCAGAGCTGAGAGGAGAGACCAGTATCAGTCAATAGGACTTGCCAGGGTGATGGAAATATGCTACCCAATACGGTAGCCACCAGTCACAAAGAGCTGGTGCAACCAAAAAAGGGAATTTTTAACTTGATTTAATCTCAATTCAAAGTGGCCACATGTGACCAGCATCCATCATATTGACAGCACTGGTCTACATGGTCATGCCGATTGGTTTTTTGGGCTCTGGGAGTGGTTTGGTGAGGAAAATGAAGTGCTGATGCATACCAAAGACCCAAGGCAGCTCTGCTGGTCTGGGGTGGGCGTGAGGATGTTGGGACCATCTCCAGCTCTGCTACTGGCTGCTCAGTGACCACATGGGACCTCTCAGAGCACCAATGTCCTCATCAGTAAAATAGCCCTAATCATTGCAAACGTACAAAATGACCAAGAGAATAAAATGGGATTAACACAAGTGAAAGTACTTTGGAACAGAAATAATGAACTATGTCGAATACTTCCTGTTTGCTGGGTAATTTACAAGGATGAACCCATTTAATCTTTACGATGACCATGTAACATAATTACTGCTGTGATTGTCACATTGCTGTTCCCATTTTAGAGATGACAGTGCTGTTCCCAATCTCTCCCAGCTAGAAGGTAGCTGTGCTGTCCCTCGCGCCTGTGTGCTTTGCCACTGTGCCAAATGACCTCAGGAGCAAAACCCTTTAGATGTCAGGAATGATTAATCACGACAATCATTTCTAGTTGACACAGTGCCTTTTGTCTTGAGGGAGATGGGATCCAAATCTACCCCTGGGGAATGCTGCCACCTCTGGAGGAGGAGGTCTGTCGATGGTACCCGCTAGCCGAGGGAAGCAGTCAGGGCAGAAGCCCCTCAGCAGGTCCCACCCCAGAGCCCTCCCTGTCTGCGCCATCTGCCCTCTGTTGGGAGAAGTAACTCCTTGCTGTGAGCATCTAGGCTTCTTCCAGCGGGCTCTGGTCCTGTATCAACAGCGGCGTTTCTGTAAACTGACTGGCTCCACCGAGTGTCCAATAGGACTATGGGCTGTGTTCCCATCTTGTTCCTAGAAGTCCCTAAGCCCATTTAGTGGCATTTGAAGGGGTCTCTGGTAAGTTGTGTCATTCCCCAAACAAGAGTTCTCATTATTCACGCCAAAGAACAACCAAGAGGCACGCACAGCAGGAAGAAGGTAAAGGAACGTGTGTGGCCAGGTGACCACAGCTCCAGAATGATGCCAGATGGGACAGATGGCACCCACTGAGGGCAAAGATGGCCGTGGCCTGCTCTGCGCCAACCCCCTTCTTTAAAGGAAATGACCCTGTCGATATGTTTCTGCATATTTAAACCGGAAATGACCCTGCGATGTCTGAGGCCACAGATAAATCCACAGGGGCTAGAACTCTGTGGCACATTGAGGACAAGGCTCTGTGACCAGAGTCTCCACTGGGGTGTCATTCTGACAGTTTGCACCTGCTGCTGTCGAGATGCCGAGCAGGTTAGTGGGTGCCGACCCCGCCTTCTTCCTTGAACAGGGGCCAGCCTCAGGTTTAAGAAAGGAGGAGGAGCCATACATAGTTTAAGATGTTCCAACCAAATCTCTATTTATACTCCCAAATAATGTTTTTATTTATTTTTTAAAATTTTTATTTGTTTATTAACACATTCCAAACCTAGGAACCAAATTGTGTTCTTAAATGGCTCTGGTCAGTCAGGTCTTTCAAGAAATATGTACTGAAGGCTTAAGTGATTATTTAATAAAAGGTTCCACCAAAAATGTTCGTGGTCAATTTCAGTGAATTACGCATCATGTGACTGAGTTTTACCTTTAAGTAAAATCGAAGAGGTTTGATCGTGCCGGTGGTGGCCCCATGGCCCATGCACTGGGCTTTCTGAAATATCCATTTCACAGACTTCTAGTCACTATCGAGGCAAGTGAAAATAGAGATGCCAGGACGTTTGACCTTGGGGCCCTGAGGGCAGTGGGTTCGTGACCCGCTGGCAGGAGGTGCTGGGTTTGTTCAGGCACAGGGCAGGACACGGTGCCTACGGTGGAGGGCTCTGGCTTGGCTGGCAGGCAGTAGTCTTGTGCAGCTGGGCCTCCGGTTCCTCTGACTCACTCTCCAGGAGAATCCAGGTCTCCGAGTAGCGTGTCCATCCCTTCTTAGTGTGTAAAGCACATTTACATCCATGACCTCACTGGATCCTCCCAGGCGGTGTTAATGTCACCCCCATTTTACAGAGAAGGATACCAAAGCTCAGTGGCAAAGAACTCACCCCAGGTTACACTGCTGGTTAGGAAGCAGAGCCAGGACTCAAATGTAGGGTTCCCGATTCCAGCCCCCCATGTGGGGTCCAGAAGGTGTGTCTTCCTGCTCCTTCCTGGGGGCTAGTGAAGAGAAAAGCCTAAGAAAGGGGGCTCTGAAGATGAGCCCGAAGCTGCCGATTTTGTTGCTTTTATGCAAGGTTTGTATCTGCTCGGTGTAGTTCTGGTTGTGCTGAATTTAATTATTTGTAACAAAGCATTTTCACAGCCCCCAGTAAAAATACGTGTAATTACGGTGTGTAATGATATAAGAATCCCCGAAAATCCCCACGCAGCCCCTTCCTGGAGAGGGTGAAACTTCCTGAATGAAGCGGGCCGCTGCTTCTTTACCAAAACATCCCCCATAATTAGGGCACATTAAGGATGCAATGCCCGTAAAATTGGATTGTTTAAAAAATAATGAAATTTTAAGCAGCAAAAAAAAAAAAAAAAAGGAATTTTAACAATTAAAGATTTTCCTAGGGTGATTAGGAAAAGATTTCCTTCCAGTTTGAACTGATTAAAATGTCACCGAGGGAATGGGAAGTGGGGAAGAAATGGAAGGGGCACCTTCATCCCCGTGAGGAGGGTAGGACCACGGTGGGGTCTGGGTCCATGAGAGAGGGGCCACCGCGGCCAGCTGCAGACGGGGTCTGCGGGGCACTGCTGGTGACCGTGGGATCGTGGGCTGAATACGGCTCCCATTCTGTGAAAGAAGCCCCAGTCCTTTCCTTTGGGCTTTGATTTGAACACTGTGACAAATCACTGGAGTCCACTCAAGACCCCTGTCCCGTCTCTCCCACCAGCCCCGGGTCAGGCCCCACCTGACCCCCAGGCACAGCCATTGTCATAACCTGCCTGGCGTCATGATGGCAGTGGGTGGTCTCCCTGTCCTTGGACCTCAGCATCACAGAAAGGAGGGCAGGAACCCTCCTCAATCCTCTGCTCCCCCAGAGGACTCCCTGAAGGTTCCAGAAAGCTCCCTAGAGAGTCCTGGAAAACAACCGGGTGAGTGCCAAGTCAGGAAGATCGGGAGTGGGGGAAGAGGTGTCATGTCTGCTTGCTGGGAGGGGGGCTTCACTTTCCTGCTGAGGTGTCATACTGATTCTGAGGACCTCCCCACCCCCACCCCACCCCTGCCATCTGTGGAAGATAGTTCTGGATCTTGAGTGCCCCTCTCATTCATTCATCCATCCCCTCATTCAGTGTTTCCAGAGTGAGTTCTCCATAGCAGAGACTCTGAGTCCTCTTCTTATAGGGACAGGAGTCAGATTGGATTAGAGACCACCCTAGTGACCTCATTTTAACTTTATCACCTCTTTAAAGCCCACGTCTCCCAATATAGTCTCATTCTGAGGGACTGGGGGTAAGGGCTTCACATGAATTTTGAGGGGACACAGTTCAGACCCTAGCACCCGGCATTCCCTTTCCTTTCCCACTTGTCCTTCATGCTCAGTTCCATTGGGACACTTCCTCTGCAAAGCCCTCCTAGAATTCCTTTCCCTCAGTGGAGACCTTCACAGCAGCATGTGTCTATACTACCAACACAGTCCCCACAATACATCTCACAGTTAGTCACATACCTGCCTGTCCTCCTCCC
Source organism: Cheirogaleus medius (assembly GCA_008086735.1). Taxonomy (NCBI): domain Eukaryota; kingdom Metazoa; phylum Chordata; class Mammalia; order Primates; family Cheirogaleidae; genus Cheirogaleus; species Cheirogaleus medius. The sequence continues at coordinate 6,476,707 of VBSM01003144.1, forward strand.
AAAGCTTAGGGACTGGGGCCACTTCACCTTGTCCCCACCCTGGTGCTCCTGGCCATGGTCTAGAGTGGAGGTCACGCTTTCCAGGCATTCAACAAACCAGATTGAATGGCAGAATCCTCTCCTTTAGACTTCATGCTCTGAATTTTCCTTCTCCCTTGCCTGTGGTTCTGGGTGGGAGTTTTATACAGCTCCTGGTCTGTATTGTACCCTGAGACCCTCCAGCTTGAATCTGGGCCACAGGGGATCTGAGAACTAATAGAGGGCAGGACATTCAGGGGAACTCACCATGCGGTCTAGTCTACCATGCTAGCTGTTCTCACCATGCTGTCTATTGCCTGCTTCCCTACTGGGGCATTCTGATTTTTCTGACAGCACTGCAGGGCCACCATGATGCTCCCTGGTTATCACAGATGCAAACACCAGTTAACTTTTGTGCTAATGGGCATTCCTGGTGTGTAGAATGCTAGCTAAATTCTATTTTCCTGCAGTACTTGGTCTTCTGACCCACTGCCTTCTTCCGTTCTTTTCTTCTTGCATTTAGTGACCTGGATCTGCTCCTATATGCTCAGTGACCTCAGACTAGCCTAACCCCAAACATCTTCCAAATGGGGATGATCAAACTTGCCCTGAGTCTCTCCTGGACTTCTTGTGAGGGCCAAATAAGCAAACACAGGCAAAAGAGCTTTGAAAACAGTTACTTAAATATGTGAATAAAAATCACCATAACTGTTGAAAGGCCCTGGACAGGAGGAGCCACATGGTTGAGAAAGTGGAATGGGACGGTCTGCACCCACACCCCAAAAACACTCAAACTGCAGCCCTCTGAGCCAGGGGACCAGGCTGCAGAAAGACACTTTTCTGGATGGCAACCCCCAGGGCCACTTCACTAAGGCATTCCATCCTGAGATAGGAAGGGCCAGCTGGGCAAGCCAGGGGACTGTCCCCTGCCCACAGGCCCAGAGCCAAGCTCCCAGGTAAGGCCATCTGCATGCAAGCCCAAGGACAGATGAGACATTTAAATTTTACCAGCCCTCAGTTATGGGCTTGACATAGAGAAATGGCTGCAATTCTTTTTATCAGCTGAGAGAACAGGCCTTAAAAGACAAAATATTAGCCAGAACCTAGACTCACGAAACCTAAAACTTCCAAGTGGCTTCATGAAATCTAAACTTGAGGCAAGGCGGGAGGAGGAGTGGGCTCTGGTCTCCAGGCGGGCTCTGGGAGCTCCGTGTCCACTCTTATATTTATTGTTTCACACAATCACTTCATTCATCCATCTGTTCATCTGTGTCAACCCATCTTTTAAAAATTTTAATTCTTATTTATAGACCGACCTTAATAAACTCTCCTCAAGTACTGCAAGTTTGTCATTGTCACAGACGCAAACATTATTAATGACAGGCTGGCTGACCGGGGACGATGGCTGCCCTTTAGACTCCTCTGCAGCTGCCTGGCCAGCGGATCTCGGGCGGGGAGAGGGGCGGCGGTCGATGAGGTCAGGGGTCAGCGCCGCAGCCATTATTAACGCCCTTCCCCATCAGCGGGGCCAGCCACGCCCGCAGGTGGAGCGCTCTGCTCCCACACTGGCGCTCAGATGCACCAGAAAAGCCACCCCGGCCTATTTGTTTAAAATAAAGACGAATCAACCCGAGAAGGAGAAGGAGAAGGCCAGGGACGGAGACTGGGTCCGGCTCACCCAGGGGGAGGCGGGGAGCGGGGTGCCCTCCACCTGAGCCCTCCCCGAGCTGCCACAGCCAGACCGTCCTGGTTTTGAAATGAAGAAACTTCGGGAGAAAGATCAGAAACTTGGATCCCGTGGCCCAGGATGGGGCTCACAATACCCCTCAGGCCCAGCAGACACAGAGCCTGGGGCCCGTGGAAATGTCTTCATTTTCATTTCTTTTAAAATCAGAAGCAAAAAACCAAATATAAGAGTAATGACTATGTCATAATGAATCCAGCCTAGATTGCATTTGTCTTGACACCAGTGTAGTCGTAAAGCAGAATCTTTTCTTTGCTAATGCAGGAGGGGGCCCAGGCGAGCACGGCGGACCAGTGAACATCCTCATGCAGCCGCTAGGCCAGCCTCCAGGGCAGTTTTAAACTACACCGACACTCTTCCCAGAAGGGTAATCCATATCTCATTAAAAGGCACACCCTGGCTTTGCAGCCTTCTCTTGTTACCTGAGATCATAAACCTCCCAAAAGGCGCTGGCTTGGCAGGGTAGAAAAATACTGCGTCCAGTTGTAAATCAAGGCTGCTCCCATTAGCCTTAAAATTAGACATTTCTACACTAAGTCCTGGACACATTCTTAACAGACAGTAGTTACCAGCCTAAGTGCAAAACAGATTATAAATTCTGTTTGTCGGTGGAGGACTAACCTGCTTGAAATATACGTTTTTTTTCCCCCAGTGACTTTAAAATAAGCTTAGCAATTATTTGGCAGAAAAACTCAAATATTTCTTCTTTTCATCTCTGGAAAGGTCTGCCATGTTCGGTGACACAGTTTGGGCACTGGAGGCAGAGCGGAAGGGTGGAAGCAGTCCCAGCTTCCCTCAGCACGTGGCCGCTCGGACACAGGAGTGCTTCCCGCCACCCGGCCCAGAGCCGGGGAGATAAATCATGCCACGTCCCCATTAACGTCTCATGTTGTTGCACGGTGGTAATTTTGACAGCAAAATAAGCCACCAAACTGCATATGCTATTGGGTGACATGTAATTTTAACTTCATTCAGGAGCGAGACTTTTGAGACATTGTTACCTGCCTGAACAAGCAATAAAACAAGGATGTACAGGAATGTGTCAAACAGAGGGCCTTCCTAAATTACGCCGGGAGGCACAGATTAATACATTTAATATATTCTGGTCATGAGTGAGGTGCTCATAGCAGAACAACTGCTCCTTCAGCGATATCATTCATGGGAATGAACTACAGTCACACTGACAGGCTGGAAAAATGCCCCCACTTTTCAAACTGTACAAATGGCGGTTGGACACAGTAACTCAAAACTGGACACTTCATTTCAAGTTTAAAGCTAGTGGCCCAGCCACAAACTATTACTCCATCTTCTTTATTTGTGGTCCATGGTTTTGTACTCTTTAAGAATCAAATAAATACTGGTGTAATGGTTAGCAACTGCCAGTTCAACGAAAAATACTGCTAAATTCACCAATAAGTCTTTTTTCCACACACACAAATTTATGCCCCAAGACCAGAGCCCATTCCTGCCACGGGGTCTGGATAGTTTTTTAATGTAGAGGGAGACTCACTTTAGTGATAAGAGTTTAAACCTGAACTCCTTTTTCCTTTCCTCTCGCTCATAGATCTAGCGCTGGGGTAAACGGTCGATGTGTGTAATCAGAGGCACATCAACTCGGGCCATTCGCCGTGGCCAGGCAGGGCTCTTCCCCACCTCCCCACCCCTCCGCTCCAGCTGGGCTCGGCTTCTGGAATTCCAGTCCATGCTGGGAATCTTCCAGGTTGCTAGGGTTGCCCTGGGTTCCCTGGGTGTCCACACACGCTAAGTCCAAGCAAGCGTCAAACTTATTGTCGCCCTGGATAAAAATATCTCCCGTTTTCTAAGTGTCTTTTTTTAAATGTTTTTAAAAACCTCTTTATTAAGATATCATTCACATGCCATACAATGCAGCCATTTAAAGAATACAATTCAATGGGGCTTAATATATGTGCGGATATGTACGACCATCACCACGGCCAATTTTAGAATATTGTTATCACTCCACAAAGCAATCCTGTACCCATTAGCAGGCACTCCCCATTTCCCCTCCATCCCACACCCAGCCCTAGGCAACCACTAGTCTGCTTTCTGTCTCTGTGGATTTGCCCATCCTGGACATTGCATGTAAATGGAGTCAAACAATATGTGCTCCTCTGTGACTGGCTTCTTTAGCTTAGCACAATGTTTTCAAGCTTCATCCTTGTTGTAGCGTGAATGAGTATTTTATTCCTTTTTAATGGTTGAATAATATAATACACCATTGCATGGATGTACCGCATTTTATTTATCTATTCATGGGTTGATGAACCAGAGCGCCTGCTCTCCGCCTGCTCCCAGCCCACCCCAGGTCTTCCCAGCAGACCTACTATGTGCCAAACATGCAGAGTACAGTAAAGCGTGTATTTACCTATGGCTTCAGGGTCTTGTTACATACACTGAGAACTACACTAGGTACTATTAGTTCCCGGTTAGTTGACACCCATTCTGACAACAGCTCAGAATGGAGCTTTCTGTTCAAGGGTCTTTCTTCCACCCTGTGGGCCCAGGCCAGTGAGCTGGGAAATTTAACCCCGTCGCACGAGGCAGGGAAGGAGCGTGCCGTGTATTCTCCCTTACAGAAGCAGCACAGGGCTCCAGGGAGGAGCCGGGCAAGCTCCCTGGCAAAGATCACACAGGGAGAACACGCTGTGCAATGCACGGATTTGGGGATCAGCAGGTCTCCTCTCAACACGCATCCCTGGGTGAGGGGTTGGCTGTGTCTTAGTTACCATACTAAGGGTATAAATCCCATCAGGAGCTGGGCGAGCCAGGAGGGGCTGCTCCGAACGGAGAAGGCAAAGCAGAGCTTGAGGCACTGCAGCCCCTGCCGCCCCGCGTGCTGTGCAGAGGGAGCCCAGAAACCCCGGGCAGAGGCCGTGAGCTCCTGCCTGACGTCCCTTCTCCCCTTCGCGGAGGGAACCCTGCTTGTGCCAGTGTCAGAATACCCAGCTAAAAGACTACGTTTCCCAGCCTCCCCTTGGCAAGGTGTGGCCAAGGAGAAAGAAAACGTTGGGCAAGGATTATGGGTAATCTCTCCTTCAGACAACAAAACCAAAGCCAATTTTTGTTTGTTTGTTTTTTAACAACCTACGTGGAACTGGAAAGCCAGATCTTTTTATTGGAAAATTTTCAAGCACAAAGAAAGGTTGAGAGACTAGGGTAACGGGCACCCAAACGTGCCCATCACCCAGATTTCATAGTTGCTAATGTTTTGCCATATTTGCTTCTTTTTTTCCCCTGAAATCATTAAAAATAAATTACAAACACTGTGACATCTTACATTTAAATATTTTAGAATGCATCTCCCAAAGGAAGGACATTTTTCTTATGTATTCATGATACCTATCATATCTAACAAAATAAACAATGATTCCTTGTTATTATCAAAGAACCAGCCCATATGGAATGGACATCTCACAAAGAGAGGCTGACTCAGATGGGAGACAGATGTCCTTTTGTCCCTCTATTTATCCTTCTGCTTTCCTAGATCACAAACATAAAGGCTGGAGCTCCAGCAGCCATCTCGTGACTCTGAGGTCATCCTGATGGTAAAAGCCAGAGACAAGTATGGCCAAGTGGAAAGAGGAAACAGGAGGTTGTCAGAGTAGCAAAAAATAAACAAGAACAAAAAAAACATTAAAAAAAGATACAAAAAACAAAGATTTAAGCAAATAAGCAAAAATACCCAAAACACTAGTTTAATTTGAATTTCAGATAAATAATGAATAATTTTTTAATAAATATGCCCTGTGCAATATCTGTGACATAGTTATTAAAAAATTATTTGTTGTTTATCTGAAATCCAAGTTTAACTGTGCATGCTGCCTTGTGTGCGGCAACCCTACAGGTCCTGCACTGTCTACCTTCCCCTCCCTCCACCTTGTCTAATTAATCCAGTTAAGGAGCACTTATTAAGCACCTACTATGTGCTAGGTCTCAGGCAGAGCTCTGTAGATATAATGAGATGGGCTTATGGGAGTCACAGTCTAGTGACTGATACAGATATTAAGGCAGACACTCAAGTGCCTGTGAGATGAGGAACAGAGGAGGGCATTCGGGGGTGCCCGCACTTGTCTATACTGACCACTCCCAGGTCCCCAAGCACTGGGCGGTTTCCTTCCACTGGCCTTTGCCTATAGTGCCCCTCACCCTGGAATGCCATTCCCCTACCTGCCCATGTCACTTCTTCCCCTCATGCATTCATCTGGCAAACCTTGATTAGGCACCTGCTGTGCCGTGAGCTGGGGAACAGACTCACCGCCCATTCGTGAAGTCTTCCAGGTATTACCTCAGAGGTATGTAGAGGTATGGCCTGCGGGATGATGGTGGTGCAAGTAGGGAGAAGAAGCCTTCATTATTCCTTGGGGGGCGGGGGGAAGGGGAAGGGCAGGGCAACAACAGAATGGGGTCTTGAGGGATAAATAGGAGCTCATTAAGTACTTGAAGTGTGAATGCAGCCATGAATGGGCGAACAAGTGGATGAAAACTAAGCACATGTGGCCACCCCTCTTTTTGGCCTGTGCCAGCCACAGCCCCTTCTCTCAACCCCATGGAGAGAAGGTCAGATCCACAGAGCCCCTGGGGTCCCACAGGGTGGACAGAACACTGCCTGGAAGCCAGCTGTCACTTCTCTGCCTCTTTTAGGCTATAGTCATGCCCCCGCTGTGAATGCCTGGAGCTGCTGGGCATTTGAATCACATGGGTCAGTTTCCTTGGCCCAAAACTTACCATTCTGCAAAACAAGGCTGAAAAGCCCCTGAGTTGGCACTTTCTCCAGTCCCCTCCAGCATTTTTAGAGTCTTCTAGAAGGTCAGAGCTGGAAAGTTTCTGAGCCAAGATCTGATCCAACCACTGGTTTAACCGATGAATAAACTGAGCTTCAGGTTGGAGAAAACTTGAGTCACATCCCACAGCATGGTTCGGCCCAGCTGTGAGAGCCCTGACCTTCCTGGCCCACCTGCAGCTGTGGCCAGAGGCACACAGGGAGGAAGCCAGGACCCATTGCTCCTGCTGAGGAAAGGGAGGGAGCTGCAAGATCGAGCTACAAAGGGCAGTGGGGAGCCAGGGGGGAGCCTGCAGGCACTGTGGGGCGGGGGTGGGGGTAGTGAACAGGGAGCAGCTGGTTCTCCAGAGGTGATGACTGGTTGGGAAAAGCTTCCGGGGAAGGCAGCCCTGGAGATGGGGCTCAGAGGACCTCTCAGACCTGCTGGGATGAGCCCGATTTACTGAGAACAACCAATCAGCCTGCGTCACCCACAAGTAGTGCCCAGAACCAGCAGAGGAGCCTCCTGACTCTGAACCTGGGGCTCCCTCCCCAGCCTCTTGCTCTTTGTGGGGTGCACCTGCTCCCTGAGCCCTCAGTAGACACCAGCGCCCACAGACACAGATGTGGCCTGGATGGGCCCTGCTGAGGATGTTCCAGAGTCTCGTGACGTGGCCATCACAGATGAGTGTGTCTTCTCAGGAGTGTTTGGGCATTACCCTTCATGGACTCAAAGGTTAGGTGCCGATTCCACCTTGCCGCCGGTAATGAAGAGCACGGAAGACAGATGGCGGCGGCTCCCTCGCGCAGTATGCTAATTCCCTAACCAGTGGACCAGGAAATGGCCGGTCATTTGCATCGCCATCAGGACTCGGAGATGCTGCCTTAGAGCTCACTTGTCTTTAACGCTGTCCCCCTGTTGAAGCTCCTTAGAGCGATCACCACAGCCAATTTCCAGAGGTGTAGGCCGCGTGAGGAATGGGACAAGTGACGGGTGTGCGGGGCTTTGTGGGGGGATCTGAGGAGCCCTCGCCTGTGCTCACACTGCGCACCAGCTGCGTGCCCTTGGTTCGGCCCCAGCCCCTCTGCATCTGCTTCTGAGCAGCTGAGACTGCTGTGCTCCCTGGGCCTCCCCCAGGGCTGTAGCCAGGACCAGGCGGCAGGTGAGCTGCTTCAAGGGCCCAAGGCTCCTGGAAGAGAATAGAATTGGTGTGGATGCAGACAGGTGTTTCTGGACTCTCTGCTGACTCTCAGCCCCACCGCTCTCCCCATTGCGCATGGCGTGGGGGTGAGGCTGGGCCAAGAACCCTGCCTGGGATTCGCAGAGTTCCGGCTTCATATTCTGTGATGTGCCCGAAGCTATCCCGGGGCTGCTACTCCGCTGCCACTCAGTCTGTTATGTCCAAGCCTTCAGCCCCGGTACTTTGGACCTGAGCTCAGTGCTCCTGACCCCTTTCCTTCTGGCCACCAGTCATAAAGTCCTTTGCTATGGGAAAGCCACCGAAACTGGGAAAGTCCTCCCTCCCAGGATAACTCAGGTATCACCTAGAATCTGCAGAGAAAGCTCAGAGGAGCTGATTGATTCTTCTGTGTGTGAGTGTGTGTGTGTTTCCCATTCACACTGGCCAAGGGATGTAAGCGATGGAGCTCTGCAGCACTGAGCCCTAATGTAAGAATGTATGCATTGTCTCCCGGGGATCCCAAGGTGTCACCTGGGGTACATGAGCTCCTTGCCATCCTAGAGAATTGGTGCAGGAAGAATCCCAGTTTAAGTAAATCTCTTTAAAACAGGAACCCCCTTTCCTAATAAATAGTGAAAACAAAAGAGACTTGACCTAGAATTTGCATTAAAACTTAAAATTTGTCTTAAAATTTACAGAAATAAATTTATCTTATTATTAAGTTAAGGCTATAATTGCATCTATAATCTTAGACTGAGGAAAGAATGAATCGAATGCTGATTTGCAGGGGGTGGGGGGCTTCAGCACAAAATTGTATGATGGCTCGCTCTGTAGGCCATTCTTTGTGGTTGATTTTCACAGCATGGTCTTAGAGAGTGTCATTTTTGCAAAATTATCCAAAGGCTTCATGCATTTTCACAAGGGCATATCTTAATCCACGGCACTCAAATCTCTTTTGAGTGTCTACGGTGTCATTCCTCTTGGCCATTCTTTTCTTTAACTCAAGGATGGCCAGATTCTCATTTGTCAGTAGCTTTTCATAGAATTCGAACGGTTCTCCGGCATCATTTTCACGACTCCACGAGCTCCCGAAACTGCGGCACAATTTGCAATTTCATTCAATTTCGGGTTTCAAAATGTATTGTTAGAACATCTGACAATTAGTGAGACAGACAATAAAGTCGATATGGGTTGAGCACAGACAGACTGGAGTTTAGCAGAAAGGGCGGTTCGAGTGGGTGCTATTCTCAGAGATAGTCAGTTCTTTGGCAAACATAGTGTTATGGTGACTTTCACTGTTCTAAGGAAACTATTGGTGGATGCAGGTAATGAATCCTGCGATAATGAGAAACCAGGAGAGTGAGGGTTCTTTTATGTATCCAGATCCTCCTTCCTGTGACGAAGAGCCGTGAAGGCGACATGCTTCATTGCGTGTTGTCTCTGCCGCTTCTTTCTGGACCGTTTCTGAGAGCTTCATTCTGACAGGGGACAAGACCCTCTGAAAAGGATCAGGCCAAGTCTGACTCAGAAGAGCTCTACCGGAAACAGCTCCAGACCTAACTTTGACCTCCTTAAACGGGGTGCTGGCAGCCTTCTTGTCATGCATAGATAGGCGTAGGATTCCACCTGGGCTGACACCTCCCTGTGTCGGGACTCAAAGAGGTGGTGGGCAGTGCTTTGCAAAACCCATTTCATTCAACACCAGCGGTCTTCTAGGTCTTAATAACAAGAGAACGAAGTAAAACTCATGGAGTATGTGCTTACCATGGGCCAGGCATTGTAAGCGTTTTGTAAGTAGTATCTCACTTAATTTTCACTACCCTTTTGGTATTAACCCCATTTTAAAGTTGAGAAAATAAAGACACAGAAAGATGATTTTTTCCCAGGTCACACAAATGGCAACTTGTGGGTTGAGATCTGAGCCCAGGCAGTCTGACTCTAGACCTCATACTCATAACTATTAATAATATTGTGTTGGACACCGACTTGACTTTTTTCTTCTAAATTTGAATAATGCTGGGAAGCAGCATTGAGGCATTATAGGAGCTCCACCTTCTGGATCACCTAGCCCCGCTCCAATACTGAGTGAGAGAAGCAGTGAAGACCTGGGGAATGTGGCCCAACTTGCCCAATCACTTGCCCAGTGCAGCCTCCAAATCGATAGCTAAGTACGACTAAAGCCTGGAGTGTCCTGAGCCGTTAACAGGCATATTCTGTGTTTAATTATGAATCTATTTGAAAAATTCTATGCGTAAGTCAAGAAACTATCTTTTAGGAAAGGCCACCCCAGAAAAGCTGTTGTCGCTCAGACTCAGCAGGCACAGGGGTATTTATTTTCTCAAAGAAGCCTCATTTCTTGAAACTAATAAAATAATTGGGTTGAACATGCTCAATGCAGACTTTCCCCTACCAGTGATCTCTTTCATAGCCACTGAAAAGTCACTTTTTGGGGGGCTCATTATGCCTCAAGATCTTGTGCTGCTCATTTGCATATGAAAGAGGAAGTTCATAAAAGCCCTTTCTTATTTTCTAACACAGGTTCAAATCAGGGGCCATTATCATCCTATAGAAAGACCCAAATGGCATATGGATCATTCTGGAGAAGGGGGTGAGCGCCTTTTAAGAGAATTGTTTTAGTTTTTGCAGGAAATTAATCAGAGGGATGGGCTTTGTGGAGCGGGGAGCAAATCTAATCTGTCCTTTGTTCGAATTTGCCTTGCTCCAATTCCTAGCAATTGTAGACAACATGCTCTTTTGTTCGGGAGACACTTGTTACATGCATAATTAGAGACTGCAGTAGCTGTGTTTAAAGAAAAACTGTTTTCCAATGTAATGTGTGATCTTGATAATAGTATTTTCATCAAAGGTAGCAATTACATTCATTAAGCTGGGACTGGCGTGGCGGCAAGGAAATTAAGTGGAAAGTGAATAAAAAGCTCCCCTCCCCCCCTTTTTATCTCCTTCTCTTTATAAGTTGAAATGCACCATGGTGAGCTGTAACTGGGAAATACATAGTGAATATAAAAAAATAAAGTCCTCCTTAACCTTTCTGAATAATGACCCTGCAGATATCCTAGGGACGGCAACTATAGATGCACTTTTCAAATTAAAGGGCTTTATTCTACCTTAATTTCCTATGCAAGTTTTAAACGAGCTCAACATATGATTCAGGTCTTTAAAGGCTGCAGGGCTCTTTAGGATTAATTCACTGTTCTTTTCACACATAAATTAATAGTTTTGTGTTCTCAAAAAAACCACAACAAGGCATAAATCAACCAGTTTAGGAGAGCAACAAGGCCAGTTGCCTATTTTTAATTACCCCTTTAACTATTCATTTAGGTTTCCTTATTCTTTAATTTTGAGGATGTTGTAAATGAAGCCCATATATTGAGGTAGAAAAGTAGCACAGAGAAACAGCTCCCACAGATTCTTGAATTTCACTGTATTGCTGTGAAAAATTTATTCTGGAAAATACAAATATATGCATGTATGTATGTGTATATATATGTTTGTGTGTGAATATATATACACGCACATATGCATGTGAGTGCGTATATGTGTCTGTATCTCCTCCAGGCAGATGCTCCGTGTTTTTTCTCCCTGGATTAGAAGTCCTGCTTTAAAAACGTCCTTGCAATGCCTCAAAGAGCTTGATGATTCCAATTTTATTCAACAGAACACAATGATAGCCAGACATTCCTGGTCAAAAGTAGTTGGAAATATGCCACCTCCTATCAGCACCCTGGCTTCTACCATTGACCTGAAAAGCTTTCTGAGAAAATAAAACCAGCCTACAAAAATCAATTGGGGACCCCCATTTTTTTTGTGATTGGACGTGCACAGCTCTGCAGCAAGAATCATTATCTCTAGATTGATTGACCCAAATGTCATGCAGATCATCTTGGAGTGGAAGCCAAAGCACTCGAACGGACTTCGCATTTTCTGCTGGCTGCACAGCTAGATGCGGCAGTGGCCTTGATGACAAACCGCTACCCAGCCAGGTCAGGGTATTTGACCCTTGGCTAAGGGAGTTGCTATAATTTGAGAAAAAGTGGATTTCAGAAGTTTTTCAACTTTGCTTTCTAACCTGCTAATTAGCAGTTGGCTTGATTTTGTGAGACAAGAAGACAGACAGATGGAGCCAGGAGAGCCGGCTCGTGGTCCCAGCTGGTAGCAAGAATTATATCACTTATCGAATGGCTTGCTACATGCCTGGGACTCTGCCAGGAGTCACACGCATCGTATAACTTATCCCTTATACCCACCCTCCCAGCATCATCATGCCCACTCTACACTCAAGAAAACCTACAACACCTTAGAGAGATCAAGTAACCTTGGCTGTGGTCTGAATGTCTGTGTCCCCTTCCCCCCAAATCCATATATTGAAACCTCATTCCCCGTGGTATTAAGATGTGGGGTCTTTGGGAAGTGATTAGGTCGTGAGGAATGTGCCCTCATCAATGGGATTAGTGCCCTTAGAAAAGAGGCCTGCGGGAGTTTGTTTGCCCTTTTGCCATGGGAGGACGCAGTGAAGGGTGCCATCTATGAAGCATAGTAAGCTCTCATCAAATACCGAATCTGCTGGCAACTTGGGCTTGGACTTCCCAGCCTCTAAAAGTGTGAGTAATAAATTTCTGTTGTTTGTAAATCACCCAGTCTAAGGTATTTTGTTATGGCAGCCTGAGTGGACATCACACACCCACCCTAGGTTGTACAATTAAGAAGTGGGGCCGGGAATGGTGGCTCACCCCTGTAATCCTAGCACTCTGGGAAGCTGAGGCGAGAGGATCGCTTGAGGTCAGGAGTTCAAGACCAGCCTGAGCAAGAGCGAGACC
>VBSM01003144.1:6489364-6499983 GCA_008086735.1 Cheirogaleus medius
CCTCCTGCCTCAGCCTCCCGAGTAACTGGGACTACAGGCATGAGCCACCATGCCTGGCTAATTTTTTGTACTTGTTGTAGAAATGGGGTCTCACTATGTTGCTCAAGTTGGTCTCGAACTCCTGGCCTCAAGTGATCCTCCTGCCTCGGCCTCCCAGAGTGCTAGGATTACAGGTGTAAGCCACTGAGCCTGGCCTCATTTAAATTTAAATAGGCACACGTGGGTAGTGGCTATCATATTGCATAGCACAGTTCTAGAGAAATCGTGGAAGAGGAGTGATATAATCCAACTTATATTTGAAAGAAGGTCTCAGGCTGCTGGCTGGGAAACGCATTGGACAGTGGGAAGAGTGGATACTGGAAGCCAATGAGGCTATTGTGTCCTTCCCAGCAAGAGACCACTGGCCTTAGAATAGACTACAGCCTTAGTAGAGATGAAAGACTAGGCAGAGTTAGGAATTACTCTGGAGGCAGAACCAGTGATGGAGGCCTGCTGGAGACTGGGACCCAGCTGCCATGCTCTAGTTGGAAAACCACATTTGCAGGTAAACAGATCCACCCTCTTTAGAAATAGTTTTTGAATCATTCCCTTGATGGAGGACATGTCTTATCCCAGTGGCGGACACTGTTTCAAGCCATGTGAGGTACCTGAGACAAGGATCATACCTCCCCTACCCAAATGGTTTATCAAACCACAGATCCACTAACAGGAGCACTGGCCAATGCCATTATCCCACCTTGGTTGATTTTCCAAGTGAAGTTTTAGTGAGCAAATCCTAGCTGGCCTCCACTTGAATAAAGACAATGAGTGAAAGAAAGGAGAAAGATTTACTAAGCAGCTACTCCTTTAAGAAATAGCACTAACCAGATAATGCTTCCCGTCTGGCCGTTCATCCTGTAGACACAGTTTCTCAGTACCTGTTCTAGCTTTTTCGGAGGCTGTGCCAGGAAGGGGCTGGGGGGAGGGGAAGATTCTATTTTACCCCAAATTAGGTGATTCCGCCAAAGCTTTTCAGGGTTTTGGCTTCTCCCCCGTGTCCTGTCCCTGGCTAGCCCGAAAATTTTTCTCAGCCAAAAGAAGAAGAAGAAAAAAAAAAGCAGCTCCTAGTTTTTCAGAAGTCTTCACAACCCACCTGCCTTTTAATTCCCCAATGTCATTTTGGTACGTTATTTCTCCTTCTCTTTTCCTCCCTAATAATAACTCAGTCCTCCTTCGACCTAACTGTACTCAGCCACCCGTATGAATGTAGGCTGGGCGGCAGCAAACCTTCAGATGGCTGCCCGGAGTGTCCTGCAGCCCCGCTCCCAGGTCCACGTGGCTCCTCCGGGGCCCGGACTGCTGGGGTCCTCCCTTCGCCCCTCCTGCTGCCCTCCCATTCCCAAAGACAGCCTTTCTGGCCGTTTCCAGACTCCCGCTTGCTTCCCGACCTTGCTCCCTTGCTCGTTCTAAGATTTTGGCTCTCTTTACCAGACACTGGAAAGCCAGGACCTAACAATCCCTGGCTCCAGGCCTCATCCCATCTCTCCCGAGTCAAGGAGAAAAACGCTGGACTCCTCTCTAGGCTAACCTTTGCCCCTGTCCAAAGGACATCGGCTGCTTTGGGGATAAAGCTGGCTGGGAACGCGGGCAGGGCCTCCGCTCCTCTCTGGCCCTGGCCCTGCCTACCCTGCGGAGGCTGACGCGCAGGATCCCGCGCTCTGCTGCGCACGCCGCGTGCCCTGTCCCCACATCACGCGCCACGGTGGGCGGTACCCAGGATGCTTTCCTCGTGTCTGGAACCAGGCCTTAAACCAGGGAATCACAACCTGTGTGAAGATGCAGCAACAGAAGCATTTTTTTTAAAAAAAGACTTTATTTCTTTTACAGCAGTTTTAGGTACACAGCAAAACTGAAAGGAAGCTGCAGGGATTTCCCGTGTACCTCCCGCCCCGCGCATGCGCAGCCTCCCCATCGGCAGCGCCCCCGCCGGAGTGGGTCCTCTGCTGCTGCCCAAGAACCTGCACTGGCGCATGCTTACCGCCCAGAGTCCGCGCTTTGCGTTAGGGTTCACTCTTGGGGGAGCTGGACAAATGTGTGATGACGTGTGTCCATCACTACAGTACCACGCCCGGCACTTTCGCTGCCCCAGAGAACACTCTGGGCTCCACCTAGTCAATCTCCCTTCCCGCAACCCCTGATCTGTTCACTGTCTCCGTCGTTTTGTCTTTTCTGGAAGGTCATGCACTTGGAATCAAGCAGTCTGTAGCCTTTTCAGAGTGGCTTCTTTCACTCAGTAGTATGCATTTAAGTTTCTTCCATGTTTTTTTCATGGCTGGATAGCTCATTTCTTTTTAGTGCTGAATAGTATTCCATTGTCTGAATGTGCCACGGGATAAACACATTTATTAATATTTATCCATCCACCTCCAAGATTGTGACAGATTCTGGCATAACCAATAATCATTTCTCACTTCACTGGGCTTCCATTTTTTGGTTTCTATTTTTTTTTAATTTCAGAATATTGTGGGGGTACAAATGTTTAGGTTACATATATTGTCTTTGCCCCACCTGAGTCAGAGCTACAAGCACGCTTTGGCTTCTCTCTGTGTTCCAATGGGCAGTTCCAGAGGTTTCCATGAATGGGCATAGCTTTCTTAACAGTTTCACATGATGGCTGGTCAACATTTTGCAATATTAATAATTCACATCACTCTTAAATTTGGTTATATATACTATATAACTATATAAGTCTAGTTATAACATGCACGGCCTGTGAGTCCAATTCTTTACATAAGATGATAGACACTGAACGCTAGAATTGTGAATGGTCTTATTTTTCATAAAAAAGTATTTAATATAACATTTAAGTACAATTTCAAAAATTTAAAGATTAAGTTTTAGGCAAATAACTGCAGTTAAACATTTTTAGTTAATTGGAATTTTATTTTGATTTTAATATTAGTTTTAAGTACTTTAGAAGAAAACCTTTTTGAAAGCAGATGAAAGTAATTGAATTTTAATTTTTACATTAACTTTAATTTGCATTTTTAATGAAAATATATTCTGTTTTTGTATACTCTTTGAATAAAATTACATTTAAAGTTAATCCTATGGATCATAATGAGATAATGAGTACATGGCAAGATCATAATAGAAATAAAAAATACAAAATTGGAGATTAGAAAACAAAAAAGCTAGAAAAAAAGAAATAGAAACTCTTCATAGAGGTAATCTGTTTTTTATTTATATTTTAGTTTTTTAGATACAGGATCTTGCTCTGTCACCCAGGCTGGAGTGCGGTGATGTGATCATAGCTCACTGTAGCCTTGAACTCCTGGGATCAAACAATTCTCCTGCCCCAGCCTCTCGAATAGCTGGAACTACAGGTGTGCACCACCACGCACGGCTTTAATCTGAGTAATTCCCAAGACCTCTTGCCCATTGGACAAGTGAAGGTTTGTTTCAGTCTCAAAATGTCCTTTATTATGAAATACACTTAAAATGAGCTTAGCAACAATCAATACGCATATCCTCAGCCTTTGTCTACTTGAAAAAATCAGTTGGGTTGGGAAGATGGAGTATTAATGTGCAAGGGACCTGTATGTGCATGTTACAGCAAGAGGTTTCTGTTGTACGACAGAGTGTAAAATAAGGCAAGACTCAAAGGGCCGTCCACTCAGCCAGATGTTCTTCCTTCAGACTCCCTAGCCCTCCAAAGGCACAAAACCTTACATTCCTGCTATTATTTTATTGCTAGTTTGCATCTCCAAAAGGAAAAAAAAATCCATTTTTAAGAGAAATGGTTAGATTTTAAAATGCCAAACCTAAAGTGGTTTATCTTACCAGCAGTTTCTTCATTAACTCTCTAATAAAGTAAAATTTTATTCAAGCAAGCCCCATGGAGGCTCCTATTTGAGGATGGGAAAATTGTGAAAATGTTGCCCTAAATTGCTTTTTGTTCCATGGAACTAGGAAAACAGCTGGGGCATGGCTTCTCGGTGGTACACCAGGAGGGTGAATGGGTTCTGCAAGGGACCTCTGAGCCCAGGAGGGCAGGGGGCTGCTTGCCTTCCTGTTTCTTTCTCCTCTAAGCAAGTGGGTCTCTAAGGAGCTTAGGGTTTACCTAGTTGGTCCTGCTGGACTGGGGTGCTGGGGGACAAGTTGAAAAGGAACACGGACTCTGGGGCTGGAATCATTTTGAGCACTCTACTCAGGTATTAGTGTGTGATGAAAATCTCCTGGAGAATTCTTGAATAGGCAGATTCTCAGGCCCCAAGCCCCTAGTTCGGACTCATTGCTTGAGCCCAGGAGTTTGAGGTTGCTGTGAGCTAGGCTGACGACACGGCACTGGAGCCTGGGCAGCAGAGTGAGACTCTGTCTCAAAAAAAAAGAAAAAAAAAAAGAGTGGGCTATGAGGATGAGGAGCTGCTGTCGAGGAAGGGACCACTGTCTGTCCTTGCAGCACCGTGGAGCAGCAGCTCACAGGGACATTTATTTTTTAAGGATGGGGAGACATGAACATATAGTAGTCCCCCCCTTATCCGCAGGGCATAGACTTCAAGACCCCCAGTGGACGCCTGAAACCACTGTTTCCTTTTCCTTCAGTTAGTACTGAACCCTATATATAACATTATGTTTTTTCTATATATACACGACACATTTAATTTATAAATTTGGCACATATAATTAAGAGATTAACAACAATAGCTAATAATAAAATAGAACAGTTATAGCAATTTGCTGTAATAAAAGTTATTACCACATGTGAATGTTGTCTCTCTCTCAGCATATCTCACTGTACTGTATTCACTCTTCTGGTGATGATGTGAGATGGTAACATGCCTACGTGATGAGATGACGTCTGGTGAATGTCGCAGGCATTGTGACGTAGCATTGAGCTACTACTGACCTTCTGACAACACGTCAGAAGGAGGATCATCTGCTTCAGGTGATCCAGAATCTTCGAGCCATGACAACATAGATGGCTGGATGTTGGAGCAGATAATGTCAATGACTAATGGGTGGGTAGCACAGACAGCTTGGATACGCTGAAAAAAGGGATGATTCACGTCCTGGGTGGGACAGAGTGGAATTGCGTGAGATTTCATCATGCTATACATTATTTCTGTAATTTTCCACTTAATATTTTTGGGCTGTGGCTAACGGCAGGTAACTGAAACCATGCACAGGGGGGACTGTATTTGTAGATTGTAGGAAGGAGTCAAATAGGGTTAGAGAGGCTGCAAATGAAATCAAGAGAGAATAATGACCCAAGTTCCTAGGGGAAGTCTTCTCTTTCTCTTTTAATATTTGGTATGACACCCAGACAGACTGATCAGGGGTCGGCAAACTTTTTACTAAAGGGCCAGATAGTAAATATTTTAGGATTTGTGGGCAAGTGGCAAATATCCAGGGCATTATGTACATACCTATATACCATTTAAAACATAAAAATACATTCTTAGCTTGCAGACCATAACAAAGGATCACATTTGGCCCATGGGTCATACTTTTTCCACCCAATCTAAACTATGGACCAACATCCTTGACTTAAGTAGAAGTTTTTGTTTTTGAGACAGGGTCTAGCTCTGTTGCCCTGGCTAGAGTGCATCATAGCTCACAGCAACCTCGAACTCCTGGGCTCAAGTGATCCTCCTGCCTTAGGCTCCCGAGTAGCTGGGACTATAGGCACAAGCGACTACACCTGGCTAATTTTTTTATTTTTGGTAGAGACAGGGTTTCACTGTTGCTCAGGTTGGTCTCAAACTCCTGGTCTCAAGTGATCTTCCCACCCTGGCCTCCCAGAGTGCTAAGATTACAGGTGTGAGCCACTGCACCCAGCCTTTAAGTAGAAGTTTTGAAGTTTCCTTGAAAAAAATGCTTCATGGTCAAGGAAGTATTACATTTGAATATCTCAGGTCAAATCAGACAAAATCGAATCACAAGACAAGACCGTAATCCCAAGGCCAGTGCAAATGGCCCAGTTTGTCCCTGAATGCAACAAGCCCCCGTGTGCAGCCACACACCGCTCTGCTTAGGACAGGCATTTACACCTGGACCGTGCTATTTCCCTACGGAGGCCAAACCTCCAAGGGATTAGGTTTCAGATCCCTTTTCCCTCCTCTCCTGTGAGTCTAGTCTCCCAGGAGGCTGAATAGAGCTGCCTACTTTACTGTGGCTATTTGAGAAAAGCAGAAAAATCAGTTAAAGGGAAAACGATGTAAGAGAATAAAAGATTTCAGTGTTCCTATAGGTAGTTTTAATTTTATTTATTTCCAATTACACAAGCAATGTAAGGATACTTGCCCATTATAAAAACTCAAACGGTACAGAGGATGCCAGTGACCCCCACGACCTCCGTCTCCACCCCCAGGCACAGCACAGGTCCCCAAAGTGAAGTGTAGTTATTGGGATAGCGGCCACGCTTCCCAAGTGTCTTCTAAGAATTTTTATACCTGTTTGTACTTAAAGAAATATATGTAGCTTTGTACTGTTCTGCACAAATACTGTGGGGCTTATTATCTCCGTAAGCAACATGCCTTGCGGACGATTTCATCTCAAGATGTGGATCTACCTTATTCTTTTAAACTGTTACATGTACTGATTTTCCTACGTAGCCATTTCGAATATTTCACCACTACAAACCGTGCTGCCCTGGATGTCCCAGACGTGCTCTCTTGTGCACCTCCCGGAAGCACTGAACCAGACAGCGAGGGTAGCTGGGCTTGTCGCATCCTTGTTGGCAATTTGTAATTTATGCTTTTATTTTAATTAATCCGGGTTAAAGTTATGGTTAGCTTTCTTATATCCTACCTTTTTGCCATTTATTTACTTATCATTGTGTATAGTGAATACTGCCTGGAAAACTTAGTCTTTTTAGAAGTTTTTGATATTTCTTTTGAGACAAAATTCTAATGACTATTCATTTGCATTTGAAGAGAAACAGAAAAGCTCTCTCTATCTCAAGCCTGTTAATTACACTATCCAAATCCTGTAGGTCTGTTTTTACCTTCTACTTGACTTGTTGATTTCTAAGTCAGCACCTATGATTATGGCTTTGTCAATTTTTTTCATTGTATTTCTATTTGTTTTGCTCTATATAGTTCCCAGTTATGTTGTTAGGGACATAAAGTTCATGACTATTGGACCTTCTTGGAAAACTCTTCCTTTTTACGAGATATCCTTTAAAATTATTTTTGCCTTTAATTCAGTTTTGTTAGATATTAACATCGCTACTCAGGCTTTCCTTTTCGGGAGCATTTGTATGGTCTTTTCCCATCTCTTTATTTCAACTCCCTCCACCCCCATCCCATGCTGTTTTGTTTCAAGCGTTTCTAAGTTTACGTAGCTGGGATTTAAAATTTTTCTTTTGCCCCATCTGAACATCTCTGATTTTTTTAACAGGTGAGTTTAACCCATTTGCAATTACAAATGCTACTATGTTTGGCTATATTCCCATCTTATTTTGTTTCCCACTTACCAGTTCTTTTAAAAAAAATTATAAAGTTAGGTCTTTCTTTGTGAGCTATCTGTACAAATAACTGCAAATCAAACACCCTGTAGTCATCACTCAGATTTCTGTCATGATTTTTTCTCATTCTCCGTACTTTAGGATAGCCTTTAGCTATGATTTTCTTTTAAAAAAAAATTTTTTTTTTTTTTTTTCCGGATCAAGAGTCAAACACAGCACACAGCAGTCCCAGGTGAAACTCTAAAGGGGATGACATTTTGGGGGCGCATCTCCTTAGTTCTCTTTTTAGTACTTTCCTCGTCCCTCTAGCTGCATCTTCTATTGCGAGGCTGCCACCACACCTATTCATTTGTCTCGCAGGCCCTGTTCTCAGCTCCTTTCTCTGCTTGAAAAGATCTGAAACTCATCCATGAAGAATTACTAACTAATTACGGGCTAGTTGGTGCTGACATTTTACTGGAAGGCTCCTGAAGATAAACAAGCCTTAAAGACCTAAAGGAATGAATCTGGGAGGGCCTGCATCAGCCAGACCGCCAGCATTGGAGTCTCATTTCTGTCATCTACCAATAAGCATCTTATGCAACCTCTCTGCCTCAGTCTCCTTGCCTGCAAAGAGGGAAGACGAGAGCACCTACTTCGTAGGGCGGCTGTGAGTTACTATGTGCCACGAGTGTAGGATAATGGCGAGCACGCGGTAAGAGCTCAAGAGATGTTAGTGCTCATTGTTATCATCCTAATGGACCTAAAGAAATACTTCTGCATAGGAGCGACCTTGGTAGTTTTCTACTCAATCTTTTTGTGAGGATACACTAATGAGAACAGACAAAAGATACCTGAGATAGGCTCACATATAAATGAGCTGTTTTTATTCATCTTTGCATGGTGGCTCAGAGCCCACAGCACCTTGGATGTGGCAACCACTCAGTACATGTTGCTGAATGACAAAGAAAAAAAAAGGGGACTGATATCTAGATTTCTAAAATAATGCAGAAAATAATGGGGAACAGACAAGATGAAATCTCCTATGGCTTTAGACTACAGTGGATCACCAAGTAAAAAGTGCAATGATATAAAATTTCCAAAAGTAATACTATAAAGTACAGGCATAAATATCAGCCAGATATCTATCTGTACAGAGAGGATGTGCTCAAAAGAGATGACCTCTCTACTGAAGAGCTGCTTATTTTGTCATTAAAAAAAGAGTACTCTGGCAAAATTTTCTTTAGCATCATGAATTTAAACTTGGTCTATATTATAAGACCTCTTCTCTGAAAACAAAATTGGCTTACATAAGAGGCAAGCTATTGGCTTGGTAAACAAAGGTATATCTATCTTGCAGGAAGATTACATTATTTTCTTACTTCATCTGTATGTGTAACAAACAATTTTGTTTTTTAAGAGTAGCACAAAGCTCTAGTTAATTTCATGCTTTATTTTTTCATTCTCCATAGAATATTGGTTTTATAACACTGAATACAGTCTAATATACACCATTAAAACAAAACTTCCACCTTATGAAAGATTAGCAAAAATATATCGGCAAGGATAGTGCATTTATAAAATACATCAGAATAATGAAACCAAATGATCACACAATAATCTTCACATTTGACATAGCAGCTACAGCCTAGGAGGGCCACTAAATGCCAGGATCTTTGGCAAGTGATTCATACATGTAAACGATGACATGGGTCAATCATAGCATTTCTGAAATGTTAACTCTTTATCAGTTAAACATAAAATAAATCAGCAAGAGTAATGAAATATGAGGATGAAATTAAAAATGTGTTGAATAGAAACCATCTTTAATAATAGGAAGAACACTGAATTGGGAGGTACTACATTTGGGTTCTTGTCTTTGTCCCTGGATGGATGATCTTGGGCAAGTCATCTAAGCTATGAAATCTTTCACTTTTAGCATGAAAGAGTCAGCTGGATGGTTCACTAAGGTCTTTCCAGGTTTAACTTTCCATGATCCTAAAATCTTTGATGCTCATTCATTTTTGTGTTGTAAAATGAAATCTCTAACAATACTGGCTTGGCAGGTGGGTGGAGTCTAGCTCTGCCCACACAAGTCTGCTTAAACAGTTCTCTCCTTTCTGAGCCCCAGGACAGCCTGATCCTCAAAGTAACAAAAACGATAACAGGCTTCGGGAGGCAAAGCGCTGGTTCTCCACCTGCCTCAAATTCAAGATAGCGTTAAAGAGTTCAAAGTCATGAGTACCAGAAGACAAGTAATAATGAAAGAACTACAGGAAAAATCCACAACATCCTCTTTGGTAAAATAACACATTTTACCACTCACTGATTCACTGACAGAAGAAGGTGTGTGCATATAGTATTAGGTTATTAAGTATGAAACGTCCGATTTCCTTAAGTACAAAGTTTGACAGCTGATATCTCTGACATTTATTTCCCTTTGACACTTCTTGTTTTATTTTTATTGTGAAGGTACATCCTCAGTATTTCAAACACATGTTTTGACTTGTGATTATCTTTCACATTTTTTTAAGAGCAATTTTTTGTGAAACCACAGGTAAATAAAAAATTCATGTTATTTTCGAATATGAGTTCCATCATGGAACCAATGCAGCACAGGCACCTCCAAATATCAACAGTGTTTGGGAAGGATGTGACTAATGAATGCATCAGTACATCAATGGTTTGAGAAGTTCCATCTGGTGAGTTTAATCTTGAAAACGACCCACGTGGGCGACCTGAGACCAAGGTGGATAACGATGAGCTGAAAGCTGTAGTGGAAGTGAATCCATCTCAACCTACTTGTGAATTAGCAGCAAGGTTTGACGTTACTATTCCAACAATATTGGACCATTTGAAACAAATTGACAAGATAAAGAAGCTGGATACATGGGTTCTGCATGAATTAAACGAGCGTCAGCACAGAAATTGCCTTGAAACTTGCCTTTCTTTGCTGTCACGACATAAAGGTGAACTGTTTCTACAATGTATTGTTACATGTGATGAAAAATGGATTCTTTTTGATAATTGCAAGCATTTGGCACAATGGCTGGATAAACATGTAGTGCCGAAACACAGCCCAAAACTGAATATTCATCAAAAAAAGCTAATGGTGGCCGGGCATGGTGGCTCACGTCTGTAATCCTAACACTCTGGGAGGCCGAGGTGGGTGGATCGCTCAAGGTCAGGA
>VBSM01003144.1:6509940-6522353 GCA_008086735.1 Cheirogaleus medius
ATCCACGCCAACATTTATTGTTTGGGGACTTTTTGATAAAGGCCATTCTTACCATTTAAATGTCATTTTTAATTTTCAATACATTTTGGAAGTTATTGGTAGAAGTACTGAACAATACATTAAAGCAGAAACACCGTATCCCTAGGCCACTGTTTAGCTCTCTGGACACTAACCCTAACCAACAGCGACGGAATCCGAAAGGTAATCGAAGCAGGGCTTTCACCTCAGGTGGGGGAAGGGCGCCACCTTGTGTTCACAGCTTCCAAATACTCACTGGTCTCACAAGATTGTCTTCCTTTTCCATTTTAATTGACTCACATGGTAGAGGAGCTACAGTTGGACTTACCTGTGCAGCTATTCCTATTCTACCTTTGTTGAGGGCCCCTATGGCATACTTATAGCCATGTCCAATTTGTCCCAAGATATTGGTTTCTGGAACCTGAAAAATACAAATGTGCACTTATTCTCAATTTAATTTGACATTATTCATTTTGACCATGTATTTTTCAATGCACTCAGACTCTCCATTTGTGTGACAGTCCTCTCTCCCAGTACTTGCTGACGTCTCGGCATCTCCCCCTGCACTGTTTCCTCACAGGTACTCAAATCCCTGTTGTTCACTACTGCATCCTCCAAAGCCTTGCGCAATTTGCTGGATGAATGAATGGATGAATGAATCTAGAAATCGCATATAATTCATCCATAA
This sequence comes from Cheirogaleus medius, assembly GCA_008086735.1. Classification (NCBI taxonomy): domain Eukaryota; kingdom Metazoa; phylum Chordata; class Mammalia; order Primates; family Cheirogaleidae; genus Cheirogaleus; species Cheirogaleus medius. The sequence goes on from VBSM01003144.1 coordinate 6,510,647, forward strand.
CATAAATATTTTCCCCCAATTCTTATCTGTATGTTATAGTGTGAGATAACGTATTAGGAACTACCAAAAAAATGCAAGTACTTGCAAAAACAAGAGTAGCAAAGCCTTTCTTCTGTTGAGACTCTTGACCTTCACAAATATCAACTGAGGGGGGTGTGCATATGTATATGTGTGTGCACATAGAGGGGAGGAGAAAGGAGGAGAGGGACAACAAAAATGTTTTTATTCATAATTTAAAAAAATTAAGACTAGGAATAAAGAAATATTCTTCACTTTATAATATGGGCAGGTGGGACAGAGAATAGGGGAAAAATAAGGGAAGAAAAGGGAAAGTGGAGAGGAGGAGGACAGTTGGGGCCAAGTAGTGAGATCCAAATGACATCTGTAAAGAAAACAAGCCTCCCTTATGCACCATATGCATGCACAGAAAGATCAAGCTCTATTATGAGTGGTGGAAAACCCAGCACAACCTGTTGTATCTACAGAAAGTTCTAAAGCGTAAGCATTCTGACCATCTTCTATTCCTCGCTTTTTAAAAGACTCAGCTTTAAACCGCGGGCGCTGCCTGATTGGTTTCCATTGTCACTGAGCAACAGCCCCATCTTGTGGCCTTTGGTGCACTGACACCACACTCCCTTTGCTGAAGCCACGTTTGGTTCACAAGTATCAAATTTACAAAGTATAAATAGTTCAGAAGTACACAAGTTATAAAATATAAATGGGATTAATTCTCAGCATTTACTCCCGAGGCCAGTTACTGGCCAGGAAGGTTTCCGCTCTTGGCCTAATCTCTTATAAAAAGTATATTAAGTCATGACTTAAGAGCACTGTTGAGGAGTTTCACAAAATACTGTTATAGCCGGCCGGGTGCGGTGGCTCACGCCTGTAGGCCTTGCACTCTGGGAGGCTGAAGCAGGAGGATCGTTTGAGCTCAGGAGTTCGAGGCCAGCCTGAGCAAGAGCAAGACCCCGTCTCTACCCAAAATAGAAAAAATTAGCCGGGCATGGTGGCGCATGCCTGTAGTCCCAGCTACTTGGGAGGCTGAGGCAGGAGGATCGCTTGAGCCCAGGAGTTTGAGGTTGCTGTGAGCTAGGCTGATGTCACGGCGCTGTAGCTGGGGCAACAGAGTGAGACTCTGTCTCCAAAAAAAAAAAAAAAAACTCTTATAGCCACTTGATATTTTGACACCTCTCTTGCACACCTCCTATGATACAAAGCTTATTCCACATCAGTCTTTTATTGAATATTCTAAGATACCCACCTTGACATCTTCAAATGTTAACGGGCACGTGGAAGAAGCTCTGATCCCCAGTTTGTTTTCCGTTTTCCCTACGTGAAGGCCTTCAGCATCACGATCTACTAAGAAGCAGGTAATTCCTTTATAGCCCTAAAAAGATTTCAAATGCTATTACCACTTGGATTTATAAAACCTCTTGTTTCTAAAGAGTTCAAAGTAAAAATAAAACTAAAAATGGACGTTAGTAATAAATACTGATGGACTCGGAATTGCAACATGTGTATTATGAAACAAGAATGACTGGAGGACATTAGACCCAAACTCAAGAGCTTTACCATTTCTTTTACTTTTTAAGAAACCACTATGGATATTAAATTTATTGTTACACTAAGTATTGTAAGATCATGAGAATTCCATATTTTAAATTTAATTATATACTTTAAAGTTTTAACAATTAAATGTTATATTAGCAAAAAGACGAAAGATAAAATTTACCATTTTATTTATCATTTTGCTATGTCTATTTTCCAACTGAACAAAATATTGTTTTTTTTTTTTTTGAGACAGAGTCTCACTTTGTTGCCCAGGCTAGAGTGAATGCCATGGCGTCAGCCTAGCTCACAGCAACCTCAAGCTCCTGGGCTCAAGCGATCCTCCTGCCTCAGCCTCCCAAGTAGCTGGGACTACAGGCATGTGCCACCATGCCCGGCTAATTTTTTCTATATATTTTTAGTTGTCCAATTAATTTCTTTCTATTTTTAGTAGAGACGGGGTCTCGCTCTTGGTCAGGCTGGTTTCGAACTCCTGACCTTGAGCTATCCACCCGCCTCGGCCTCCCAGAGTGCTAGGATTACAGGCGTGAGCCACCGCCGCCCGGCCTGAACAAAATATTCTTAAAATAAATGTGCTAAATAGGTACTCTTCATTATTAAATATTTGAAATGCTATAAAATTAAAGATTAGCTTCCTTTATATTATGAGATAATCAATAAATGATCTTCCATGTACAGTCATGCCTGGGTATCTGGGGAGACTGGTACCAGGACCCCTGTGGATACCAAAATCCACAGATGTTCAATAAAAAATGGAGTAGTATTTGCTATAACCCATGCACATGTTGCTGTATACTTTAAATCATTGCTAGCTTACTTATAATGCCTACACATCTCTTTATTCTTGTGAATTCACTGTAGTACTTAGCACTTCCAAGTTTTGCTTTTTGGAAATTTGTGGAATTTTTTTCTGAATATTTTCAATCTGTGGTTGGTTGAATCTGTGGATGTGAAACCCACAAATACGGAGGGCCGATTGTAATTAATAATTATGTCAAAAATATTTATTTTACATTAATAAGTAAGAGGGTGAAAAGATGCCAGTTCAAGTCTAACATTTTCAGTACTGAGGAGAAGGAATAATTTAAGACTAAATCCTAAAAAGGAAACGAAAGGAGGAAAAGAAAAAGAAAGAGGAGAGATGAGGGGGAAAGGGAAAGAAGTTTTGTTTTCAGACTTACAGCGCTAGGGTCTACATTCGCCATCACCAGGAAGAGACCTGCGTGCGCAGCACTGCTAATCCACATCTTGGACCCATTGATGACATAATCATTTCCCTTTTTATCAGCTCTTGTCTTCAAAGAAAATGAGTCGCTCCCCGCTCCAGCCTCTGAAAGGCAGAAACTTCCTATCTACAGATGAGAGAGAGACAGAAGAAAAAAAAAAAATGAATAACTGGATTTATAACCTGTATAACAAATACTATGGCAAAATGGATATTTGTAAGTCAAACCTTTAGCTACTTTTTTAGTATTTATCAAAATTGTAATGTTACTCTGACAGTGTTATTTTCCAAAATACATGCTATAATTTGTCCAAGACAAATTTAAAGACTTAAGAACGCATAATGAAGTTTATTTAAATTGATTCTAATAATTATGATACGAAGACATCTCGATGTAAATGAAACCATCAATAGGTACTGGAAAATATAATTGGAATAGAAAAGAAATAATTTTATTGTCTAATTATTCTCTAAATTTCTAAGTGGCAAATGAGAGGCAGAGTGTATTTTTCTAGTAGCACTAATTTATTGAGCATTGCTTGATTAATTAATGGTGTTGCATTATGGTCCTGGATAATTAAGTCAACAATGCAGCTACTTTTCTCCTGAAAATACTGTAAACTTAGAAAAGATCAGATTCATTTCAACAACTTGTCTCAACTCACTTTTTCTGTAGCCAGCATGGGTAAATAGGTGGCCTTCTGTTCTTCCGTTCCATGTTTTGTAATCATTTTGTTAATTACTGTGTTCTGGAGGTCACAAAGGAGAGCCACCGATGCATCAACTTTGGCTAATTCTTCTATCACTAGGATAGTGGAGAAAAACGAAGCTCCCGTACCTCCATATTCTGGGTCAATTTCAATACCCATCAGCTAAAGGAAAAACAAGGAAAAAGATTAAGAAAGCTATTTTATGTGGGGAAATTTCTTGCAAGAACAAATTCAAAAATAAACACTAATCATATATATTCTCAACTTTACAATTTTGTATGTCTTATTTTATTTTAACTTGGCATGGGTACTTTGCTATACGTAACAAAACAATCTGTAACAGAAACTATATATACTTGAAAAGAATGAAATTACATGCTATCATTTGTTTCCTTTTGGGATCCAAGAAATGAAAATAAGAGAGGTGAAATGCTTTGATGGACAACCGAACAGAATGAGAAAATATATAACATAAATAGATTCTGATGATCTTTCTTGCTAAGAACTGTTGTTGCCTACTTAATGACTGTAGATGGTGTTTTAGTTTTTCAACATGGTCCCCTTTATACTGGTTTCAGTGTACTAAGGAAACAGAATAAAACAACCTCCCCTCAGGGGGAGTATCTACAGTTTCATTTGGCATAATCTCTTCTATTTAGGCTCTTCCACCCTGAATTAATGACCCTTGCTTTTGGGCCATTTTAGCAGGTCCGGGATGGTTAGCAGACAACATTTGGTGGTGTTTGCTAGAGCCACACTAGACAAAGCACAGGTACCTGGTAAACACGACCAAATGCTGGCAAGGCTTTCCAACAAGTCTGACTGTTCGGTCACTACTGAAACTCCCACATACTCTCCATTTCAGAAAGAGAATGTGTGTACATGTAATTCAAGACCCACAGGTGTTAACAGACAACAGGATAATGTTCCTAGTCTTTCCAGACACTCCTGGAATCACAGCATGCTGCAGCCAGGGCTGTGGCTCTTATGTTTTAAGCTGAAGGAAAACGTAGCTGTAATGAAGGTGGAACCACAAAAGCGGACGATGCCTGAGACGGTGAGAGAACAGAAATGACGTTCTGTGAGGAAGAACTGAAGGACCTGGGTGTGCCTCAAGACTGAGGAGGACACGCTAACTGTCGGATTGTAAGTCTTGAACAGATGTCAGAGACAACGCCTCTCTAAAAGAGTTACTAATTTCTCCCAAAGTGGAAATATTGTTTTTGCTAGCTATTATGGCAGGTGACCAAAGAGCTGGGTCGACAGGAGTGAGGAGGCAGGTGAGGCTGCACCTACGCAGGAGCAGTTTGCGGAGGTGAGTGGCAGGGAGCGGGCAGACAGCCCGGACTGCAAGAACTACCCCTCAGGAAGTATTTCACACGGTGAGATCAGAAGCTTCTCAGAGAAGCCTAGAGGGTCTACAAATAGTGAAAATAAAAACCTGTCTAAGAAAATAACTCACAGAGAGTTACATATTAGACTTCTGTTTGATCCATTGGGGCTCCACATAAGATTACATTTTCCCAAGAGTTTCAATAAAAGAAAGTTTGGAAAATCACCACTATATACGGTATAAAAACACTGGTCGCTTTAAAACAGGAAAAAAATAAAAGTAAGTGGCAAAAGTTATTTTTCAAACAGAATGATAGACAAGATTTAAGCCAACGGCTTTGCATAGCAGCCGCTAGTTCTGGGATGTCCTTAGTATTTGAGATAAAAATATACATCACTTTGAACCTATGGAGAAGGGAGAAACGATGAGTGGGTGCAGTGATTTTTATTTTAATTTTTTTTTGTGCTTCAAAATACCCTTTTGTAATTGAGATTTTATGGGTTGAGGATCATTATAGACAGTTCAATTTGTACACAATTCTTAACATATGTATTGAAAATCTAAAAAGCCATTAATTTTCAGTTTTGTTATTCTAGTGACTTTCCAGCTTAAAATTTGGAGGCAAATTTTCCTTAAGAGGATATGAAGTGCCAGCATCTTCCAATGTTGATAAGCTGTTATGTAAGTCCCACCAATTCACAATTTATTATCATACTCAAATTTTCCATCTTTCACAGCACATTAACAAAGTTACTAGGAAAACAGGGCTACCATGACCAAATATGTTACAGAGTGTACCCAACAGAGAGAACCATGATCAAGGAGTGGTTTTCTTTAGGAAACGAGTCTACTAAAAAACCAACATGGGAATAGAAGTAATTTAAAATGTTCAAGACATTAAATGCAGGCCTGGGACTCCACACTGCCATTTAGTATGCTCTGGATCATAGGATATAAAAACTAACCCCTGTCTATGGAATGTTAAGCTCACACAGCCAAAGCCTCCCATAATTTAATATCCCACACTTTTTTCTAGTTGTACCAAAAAATAAACAACCACAGAATGATTTCGCCTCTTAAAGAAAAGCATTTACACTTAAAAAAATGGGATGAGGTGGGATTCCCTCCTTAACAATATTTCTAGAGCTACTAAAAATCTTGCCTTTACAAAATGCTTGATAAAAATATTCCTCTGGATTGTACCAGAAGTGCGACAGGGACCGCTGAGGAGACATGGTGTGTGGCATTAACCCGACCTGGCTTCTCTCTCTCCAGCTTCAGCAGAGGCTGGACTCTCCTCAGTTTTCGTTTGTCCATTTTCTGCGGGTCAGTCTTCTTTAGTTTCTTGGTTAGCCACTTTGGCCTGTTTTCGCTTTGCTCCCCTTTTCCCTTGTGGTTGTACTCTTTTGTCTGAAGATTGTCCTTTGCTGCAGCCTTTTCGGGCTTCGTTTCCACTTTTGCAGGAGTGGGTTTAGCTGACAGCAGCACCGACCTCTTCTTGGGCTCTTCCTTCACCTCGCCTTCGGCCGAGCTGAGCTTCCTCCTGGGCATCTTGGCGGCGGGGAGGGCGTGTGCCTGGTGCCTGCGTGCTGCATCATGCCAAGAGCCTTCAAGAGCCTTCTCGAAGCTGGGCTGCCTGGCCGCTGCCATTCTGATTTTTAAAATACTCTCCAGGGAGCCCACCTGCAGATATCACAGCCAGAGCAGTTCTATCCAACAGCAGAGGACTGGATAAAGAAAATGGGGGGTATATACACAATGGAGTACTATTCGGCCATAAAAAGAAGGAAATCATGCCTTTTGTAGCAACATGGATAGAACTGGAGGCCGTTATCTTAAGTGAAACAACTCAGACACAGACAAATACTGCATGTTCTCACTCAGAAGTGGGAGCTGAATAACATGTACATGTGGAAGCAGAGTGTGGAACGATGGACAGTGGAGACTCGGAGGGGTGTGGCGGGGGAGGAGGGCGGATGATGGGAGGTGGCTTCGTGGGTATGATGAGTGCCGCTCCAGTGATGGATGCACCAAAGGCCCTGACTTCACCACAGTGCAACTATCAGTGTAGCAAAATTGCACTTGTACCCCATGAATATACACAAATAAAAAATTTAAAAGAGAAAAAATGTTTAGTGCATTATAGGATGTTTAGCAGCAAAATAAAAGATAAAAAAAAAGAAAAAAGTTTTTTTTTTTGTTTTGTTTTTTTTTGAGACAGAGTCTCACTTTGTTGCCTGGGCTAGAGTGCCGTGGTGTCAGCCTGGCTCACAGCAACCTCAAACTCCTGGGCTTAAGTGATCCTTCTGCCTCAGCCTCCTGAGTAGCTGGGACTACAGGCATGCGCCACCATGCCCAGCTAATTTTTTCTATATATTTTTAGTTGTGCAATTAATTTCTTTCTATTTTTAGTAGAGACAGGGTCTCGCTCTTGCTCAGGCTGGTTTTGAACTCCTGACCTTGAGCGATCCTCCCGCCACGGCCTCCCAGGGTGCTAGGATTACAGGCGTGAGCCACCGCGCCCAGTCAGAAAACAAGGTTTTTTTTAAAAAGTAGGGTTGCTTAACTATGGCATTGAGTTGGATAACACTTTGCTGTGGCAGCCTTGTTGTGCATTGTAGGGTGTTTAGCACATCCCTTGCCCTTGCCACACTAGATGCCAGTAGTATGACCCGGTCATGACAACCAAAAATGTCTCCAGACATTGCCAAATGTTCCCTAGATGGCAAAATTGGCCCTAGTTGAGAACCACTGATCTAAAGAAATAAATCACTGTCTCACTTCCAAACTTTTCCTTAAAAAGCACAGTATTTCTAATTTTAAATGTTAATTCCATTGTTAAAAATTTCTAAGTATATAATCATCAAATAGGACCTCAATCTATAAAAGAACACATAATTTTGACTAGGAAATGAAGAGTTCATTATGCTATCATTACAGTCCCTAAATTTAAAAATATGCATACATATAAACACTGAAATGTATTTATAAAAACTTGAAATTTGAAGAATTACAAACTATACCCCTTGTTGAAATAATCCTTGTATTATTGACTTCTCCATTTTCGAATTTTCATCCATGGTTGAAACCAAAGGAGCAATTTGTTCCTGTGCAAATTTTTTAACTGCAAGGAAAAGAATTACTGATCAGTCTATGTTCAAGTGGCAGTCAAATTAATAAAAATTCATTAAGAGTTTGCTGACAAAATTTTACTTTTTAACTAATAAGTTAAAATATATACAGGTGCTCTTCTTATTTTTTTAAAATATAATCTATGAAGTTTTTTTTAACACATATATGTATAATTCCTCATCCCCTTTGTAACCCTTGATGACATTAAAACAGAAATAATTCATGTATATAATACAAACACAGAAAGCACAAAATGAAAAATGAAAGCCATGCTCCCTGTCCCCCAGTCCCTCTACCCAAAGGCAACTAATTTTAAGTTTATGATGTATTCTTTCTGAAAAATTTTCTTTGAAAAACATCTATATTTATCTATATAGACACATATATTTTATATGTATTTTTTACACATAGGAAGCGTAAGAGGCACATTAACCGTGCCTTGCTTTGCTCCCACTTATATCTTGATGATCTTTCTGTGACAGCACATCTCATCTACCTTGGTCCTTTTAACAGCTGCATGGTCATAGAGAACAGGGTTTCTCTACCTTAGCACTGCTGACATTTGGGGGCAGGTTAAGTCTTCATTGTGCGGGCATCGTAGGGTGTTTAGCAGCATCCCTGGCCTCTGCCCCTCTAGCTACCAGTAGTACCTCCCACTCCCAAGTTGTGGCAACCAAGAGTGTCTTTAGATATTGCCAAATGTCCTCTGGGGGGCAAAATTGCCCCCAGTTGGAAATCACTATTCCAGACCTTTTAAGTCTTGGATGCATCTGGAATTCATTTTGATGAAAGCACCTTCTTAACTTCCCCAGCATCATAATACCAAGTGCTGCACATGTGCAGAGAAGCCACCGGGCTGAACTGAGAGCTCAGTGCATGCTGGCTTGCTCCAGGGTTCCTTTGTTTCGCACAGTGATTCCCTCTGTCTAGAATGGCTTCCTGCCCCTTGTCCAGCTGGCCAGCCGCTCTTTATCCTTCAAGGTACAGCCGAAGAACCACTTCTCTGGGAAGCCTTTCCTGACTGCTTCCTTGCCCACTTCCTGCCACCCCAGCTTATTTTAGGTGCTTTCTGCTTTGCTCCCCAAATCCCTCCATGACATTTACCATATTATTCTGAAACTATTCCTTTTATTTGACTGTCTTTGCCACTAGACTATGAGTTCCTTACAGGGAGTGATTTTTCTCTTGCCTTCTTTGTTGCTTTTGTGCTTAGACAAGTAGGTACTAAATAAATAGATATGAGTGACTAAAGACAGATAATCAAGGTACTCTAAGCAAATTCTTTTGATTTATATAAAATATTTGATCACTTGCCCTGTTTCTTCCTTAACCATCCCAAACTTACCCTGTTTCTTCCTTAATTGACTCAAACTCACTTCCCTCAAAGACCATATTGAAAAGTTGAGGGAGCAAAGGAAAAGGAGTTTACTTATTGTGGTTGTCAGAATTCTTAAAAAAAATTTTTTTTTGAGATGGGGTCTTGCTATGTTGCCCAGGCTGGAGTGCAGAGGCTATTCACAGGCACCATCGTAGCGCACTGCAGCCTCAAAATCCTGGCCTCAAGGGGTCCTCCTGCCCCAGCCTCCCGAGTAGCTGGAACCACAGGCTACCATGCTCATTCTATAGGCAGAATTCTAAGACGGCACCAAGATTCCTAGCCCTTGGTGTATATATGTATTCTCTCAGTTTGTTCAATGAAACATGAATCTAAGTGCTGCTGTGAAGGACACTATTATATATATATATATATATAAAATTAAGGTCCCAAGTCAGCTGACCTTAAGAGAAAGAGATGATAGTTGGTGGGCCTGACACAATCAGGTGAATCCTTAAAAAGACAGGGCTCCTATCTGCTGAAACAGGTTTTTAGTATGAGAAGGATTTGATGCAAGGGAGAATTACTGGTTTTGAAGACAGAAGGAGCCACATGCAAGAAATATAGAGGCCTCCAGAAGCTAAGAGTAACCTCTGGCTGACAGCCAGCTGGGAAACAGGGACCTCAGTCCTACAACTGCAAGGAACCGAATTCTGACACAACCATGTGAGCTCGGAAGGGCTCTGAGCTTCAGATAAAAAGGCAGCCCAACTGACACTTCACCTTACTGTTAGCCTTCTGAGACCCTGAGCCTGGACTCATCATGCCTGGACCTCTGACCTATAGAACCGTGAGCTGCTAAGTGGGTGTTGTTCTAACCATTTGCAGTGGGGCAAATGGCAGCTCATTATTCATCATATCAACTAGAGCTTCTGACTGGGAAGATTTAGGACATGAGGAGGAATTTTCCACGAAGACAGGCAAGTTGGGAAATTTCTTCTTAGCTATAGGAACAGCCCCCAGTGAATAGGAAACACAAACACACAAAAGTAAGAAACGTATTTGAATAGCAGTTTCTTTGGGAATAACTTTACAACCCATTTAAGTTTGTGGTAATTTGATACCCAGCAATAGATAATGAATATGCTTACCATCCATATTCTATAAGACCAACATTTTGATATTGTGCTATAGATTTTTAAGTATTTCATGATTTTATGTACACATACACATCTGTATCTGTAAATAAATGAATGCAAACTGCTTTAAGCTTTAGTGGCATATGGTTTCTGCTTCTTAATTAGGCTCCCCGTTTCAATCACAGGTATTTTATATTAATAGATAAAGGTAAATTCTAAATTCCACATAAAATATTAAAACCCCACTATTTACAAGAAAATGGACAATATATTTACTTCTAACTCAGCAAGGCTATATAAGAAACTGGAAACAAGGTGACTCCAGGGCACAGGGGAACCGGGGAACAGGGGTTGGAGAGACTTCACTTTTAGCCTTTTATTCTGTTGTTTTTTAAATCTTGGATAAGTATTACTCCCCGCCTCAAAAAAAACCTCTTTATTCACAAACTTAGATGAACATATTTCCCAATCATGTTATACATAATTTCATATTGTACACCCAACTCATGACCAGAGGAGGAAGTGAAGATTGAGAAATTTACTTACCTGAGCTCTTTATCGTTATTTGCTCATCTGTAAATGTTTGCAGTGGGGCAAATGGCAGCTCATTATTCGTCATATCAACTAGAGCTTCTGACTGGGAAGATTTTAGGACATGAGGAGGAATTTTCCACGAAGACAGGCAAGTTGGGAAATTTCTTCTTAGCTATAGGAACAGCCCCCAGTGAATAGGAAACACAAACACACAAAAGAAACGTATTTGAATAGCAGTTTCTTTGGGAATAACTTTACAACCCATTCTTATATTTCGTATCAACAAAATAAGGGAGCTTAACCTAGCACATTTTTAAATTCACTATCTTTTGAATATAAACACAAATTAGTTTGCTAACATTATATGATATCTCTTTTATCTAGCAATGAGCCGTTCTAAATTAACAAATTTCCCAGATAATTAACTTCTACCAATCAAGGAAACAGAACTTTCTAGATGGAATTCAATTCTTGAAATGTATTTCATATTCTACTGACTTCTTAGATAGGAAAACTGAAATTATAACACTACTTATGTCTAAGACTGACTCCTATCAAGAGCAATCTCTTGAGGGTACAGAGCTACCTGCCCTGCCCTGAGTGGCTCCAGGCAGCTGTGCTTTTGTAATTTCCATGGCTGGTTTTGTTTTTTCAGCTTCTTATTAGTAAGAGAAATGCAGCATAAGGGTATCTGATATTTAATAGCTTACGTAATCTTGGGCAAGTGATTTTTTTTTTTTTTTTTTTTTT
>VBSM01003144.1:6537242-6583740 GCA_008086735.1 Cheirogaleus medius
AAAAAAAAACAACAGGCAATTACCATATGACCCAGCAGGTGTACTTCAGTATATTTAAGGGAAATAAAGGCTTTAAGTTCAAAACCTGCATATGAATGTTTATAGCAGCTTTATTTATAATTTCTAATCAAAACTGGAAATAACCCAGATGTCCCTCAACAGGTGAACGGTTAAACACCTGTGGTTCATCCCTATCATGGTGTGGTTGTAATGTGCTCCAAGAAATTTCAATTTTTATAATCTACTTCCTTAACTACTTGACCTTTTAAATTGTTTCTCAGAAAAGGAGGATTTTCTGCATGACAAAAGAGTTGAGATTCTGAAGTCCCCAGGGCAGACTTCCTGAGGCCAAGACTCATAATTGCTCTCCACCTGCCCCAAGTACATGGTCCCCCCTTAAAAAGCCTGTGATCTCCATTAGTTGGCAGATTCTCCAGAAAAGGCATCTTTCATATTAAAAAATTGCTTTCTTCCTCGTCAATCCTCGGTGTCACAATAATTGGATCTTTGCCCCTCGAGCAGCTAGACCTAGGCTGGAAAACTCCTTGTGGTTTCAATAACGAGGAGACCTACTTGGCACCCCAGAGTTGGCATAACAATGATTTTAAATTGAAGACATCTGAGACTGAACAAATGCAGAGAGACCCTTCTAGAAGCTTCCCTTATCTAATTAAAAGCAGCAACCTCTGGGAAATGAGGCTACCATAAATCCCCCCTCTTGGGGAGTGTTTGGCCCCAAAGACAGACTACTCATAATAGTTGTATAGGCAAACATTATAACAAATTTTCTGATCACTTGTTTTCCTAAAAAAAACTATTTCTTTCCTGAATAAACCTATTTGTGTTTCCCATAGAAGCTGTTTCTTCCCCCTTTCCCCTAAATTAGCTACATAAACCTTTAATTATAACCATTTAATGAGTCAGATAATGCTCATGAAGCATAGGAAATAAACCTTTCACTACTGTTAACCTGTCTTTTGTCCTTTGATTCCCAGGCCCCTGTCACTGAACCTAAGAGGGTAGAATAAAAGTTTTTTTCCCTCCCCTACAATGGAATACTATTCAGCAAAAAGGGAGGGAGGGAGGGAGGGAGGGAAGGAAGGAAGGAGAGAGAAAGAAAGAAAAAGGAAGGAAGGAAGGAAGGAAGAAGGGAGGGAGAAGGGGAAAGAGAGAGAGGTAGGGAAGGAAGAAAGAAAAGAAACTATAACTATACAATTTCATTTATCTAACTTCCATTAATCTAACATTCTTGAAATAACAAAATTATACAGATGGAGAAGAGATTAGTGGTTATCAGGAGTTAGGGACCAGAGCAGGGGGTTAGGGGTAGCATGTGTTTATAAGAGGGCAACACAAGGGATCCTTGTGCTGTTGGAAATGTCTTGTAGTTTGACTGTGGTGGTGGATACACAAACATATATGTGATAAAACTACATACATATATACATGTAAAACTGGGGATACTGGAAAAAGATTGGTAGATTATATTGTGAAAGTTGTCAGAAAGAATCAAAACGCAGTCACTACTGTTAAAGAACAAACAAAAAAACCTGACAAATAGAGCCAGGGAGGGCCATGAAGAGGGTTCTCATGCTTGCATGCCTGATAAAAAACGATCACAAAAGACTGCAAAAACCACAACCTTGCACAAAGGCCATCACAACCTTTCACAAAAAACACTTCTGTAAGGACATCTGCCCCAGCAAATGCCTGTCCAACCTTGGATTGCTGTCACCTTTGTTATTGATCTATATAGATTTTGAGGAAAACAGGTGATAAGAAAGTTGGTTATAATGTTTTTGATCTTTGTAGCCAAATATAATTATTCCAAAATAATCACATAATCCTCAGTTTTTCCTTTACAAACTTTTGTTTTCCTTTCCCTCCCTGAATATGCACATATTTACTATGGCATGTGCATTCCTACTGTAGTGCTCTATTCCCAAATGTCTTTTCTCTTAGAGAGTCTCTGTTATTTAGGTAGCATCAATGTCAGTTTCCTGGTTGTGATATTGTACTAAAGTTTGGTAAGGTGTTACCACTGAGGCAAATTGGATAAAGGATCTCTCTGTATTCTTTACGACTGCCTGAGAATCTACAATTATCTGAAAATAAAGTCTAAAAAATTCTATGCCTCCCAAAGTAAATTAAATTACTTTATGGGCTTTAAAATGACAGGAATTGGTGTGGCTTATGAGAATTATGTCAACAATTTAGAAGAATTTAATGAAAAAATATTTAACATTTCTTATGCCAAATTATTTGTAACTGCTGTGTAAAACAAGTATAAGATGAATTCCAATAGCAAGTAGTAGAGAGGGGAAGGTCCTCCAGACTGATTTTTTTTATATAACAAATATGGTGTTAATTGCCAATATGGTTAATTATGCTCATTTCCTGTTATTTCCTTAGGTTAGTTAACCTAGTCAAAATAAGAACAGTGATTTTCATGACTTTTTATGCTCCTTTGAATATAAGGATCAATATGACATATAAATAGTTTTACAGGTTTATGGGACAATATTTAATATCGAGCTTGGATTTGACAGAGTTGGCTCTGTTATGTAAGGCAGTCAGTTGCTGGAATTACACTGGCCACATTTTCTCCTACAGCCTTAGGCTCTCTGCGGTTGGCAGAGGTGAAGTCTGCCAAGGCAGCAACAGTTTCCCTTATGGGGAAACATGAGCAGTAGTAATGAGGATTTGCTTATTAATGCTGTTTATCCTTTGGGGCCATGTGTTCTTTAGTATAGTAAATCACACAACCTTTCTTTCTCTACTTCCCAGTAGTTAAAGGATTCTTAATCTTCTAGATTTTATTGAATTCTAACTAAATCCAGAATATTCATTTTAAAATCTGATTCAAGTACTGCATTTCTCATTTTAGATTTTAAGTTGATCCCTTTTCCTCTTTCATATCCCCATGCCAAAACTTCTACACCAGTATCTCTCCAACCTCTGCTTGCTTTCTCCATAAACAGTAGTTTCTGTTGTAGGTGTTTTCCAAAACTGCTGAAAACATAACCTTTCCCTTCCACCAGGCTCTGGCTCCTCATTCTAGTCTCTAGGAGTTTCTAACAATGCCTCGCCCTTCTAGAAGAATAATAGTGACTTCCTCAAAGGACGGCTAAATAAACCACGACAGGGCACAATGCCACTGAATCAACTAAAGGAGACCTGTTGCCTACTGTATGACCTCGGCCAAGTTAACACTTTCTCTTCCTCAAATTACCAATTCGTAAAAATGAAACCAGACACTCACTTCAATTTCCAAAGAAATCTTAAAAGACAGGATTATTACAGAACTTTTTTTTTTTTCAGTCATGTAATTACCTGGGTCTAACACCTTACCAAGTACTGGAAATTTCTTTGACCCATTCTCCTTTTCAGGAAAGACAGATTGTGTAGTACACAGAAGTTAAACAGAAGTCAAGAAACCTGAGTTCCAGACCAGGGGTTGCAGTCAATGCCTGCAGGTGTCAGGTGGATACCAAATTGAGTAAAGGGAGCATTGAACAAGGTCACTGCCTGCCTCAATTTGTATCCACCATCTCCACTAGCTGGCCTGCAGTGTCTTGTACTTCTCCAAACACACAGCCTCTCACTGGTTTGTTTTCGTTACTATATGTGGCACAAATTTTGCTTAAATAGTCTTTGCTTTCTTTTGCTACAATTCTGAATAAAGCCTGTTTATCACAAACCTCCTCTAACTGATAGCCTACTAATTCTCCTTTTGCTTCTTGGCCTTTTTTCAACATTGACCCAGAATGGTCTGTACTGTATTCCAAGGGCTCAGACTCCTCTCCTCTTTCTTCACTAACCTCAGATGCCCAGAATCATTTGTGGTTTTTACTATCATCCATATCTCTAGATTCAATTTTTTTGCTACCTCCCATGCCCATTTTCTGACCAGCTTCCCAAATGCTTCCAGTTGTAAGTTTTACTAACACTTTAAACATGTCTAAAACAGAATTATCTTCCTTCTGTTGCCCAAAATTACTTTTCCTACAGATGTCCCAATCTTTGCCTATCACTACACTATTCCATTCAGAAAGTATGGAGTCCATTAATTCTTCCATTTCAAGGTAATTACCAAATCTTCTCAAGTTTTCCTTTCTCGATGTGTCTTCTTTTCTAATCATCAGTGGCATCACCCTAGTTGAGGGCTTTGTTACACCACAGGTGGACTTTTGAAATGGTCTAAGTGGTATCTGTGCCTTCAGAGTCTCATCTGACAAATTCCTTCTGCGAGCCGCTGACCATTTTATCTTGTAAAATGCTTTGGCAAACAGCACCTCAATGGCTCAATGGCTCCTGTTGGAATTTTTCAACAAAAAATCTTTCAAATTGTAGATCAATTTCTGTAGTCAATAAACTGGGTGAGGCAAATAGTTTGAAAGAGTTTCCTACTCAGTTATAAGGAGAAAGGCCACCTTTTCCCACCCTCATGGAGCACACTGTTATACAGGTCTATACCAGTGTGTCTCAATGGGGCAATTTTGGAGGCATTTTTGGTTACAATTCAGGGATGCTACTGGCCTGTCACAGGTAGAGGCCAAGGAAGCTGCTAAATATCCTGCAACACACAGGACAGTCCCCCACAATTGAGAATTATCCATCCAGCCCCAAATGTCAATAGTGCCAAGATAGAGAAACCCTGGTCTAGCCCTTAGAAAAGAAAGAATAAAGACAATGCAAGCCCAAGACAGGGCTAGTGTACGAGGATCCTGAAACAAAGGAGGAAGCATCTTATGGATGCCAGAGAGGATCTTTATGGTTACTTGGTCTTCCTGGAACCAGATAGAAAGAAGGATGAAAAACAGATATATTTGCATCTGCAAAGAAACTGCCACTTCTGTACTGGTGAGCGATAAAGTTATAAATGCTTGGGTTTTGGCAAACAAAAGGGCCATTACTCAGACTTTGCGCAACGCTCATGTAGGAAGTGGCAGAATAAACCTGTGCTTGCTTCAATCTGTGACCATTTCTAGCTTCCTAGATTGGAGAAGCCAAAACTACTTGGCAGTTAACAGCTCTACACTTCTACAAAAGCAAGCACAAACTTAACGCCCTTAAGGTGATAGGGACTTGCCATCTGAACTCATTCCATCCCTCTGCAAACTTGTCACTTCATCTGTCATGGCATATTATTTCTTAAAAAAGCAGAGCATATTCCTACCTGTACACCTTTGTTTATATATCTCCTTGTCTGAAATCTCTACTTCTCTGCTGCTTTACCTGAACCTAAGCCATCCCTTCTTTGAAAGGTCAGTTCAAGCCTCATCTCCTATAAACACTCTGCCCATACTATTTACTTAGCAATAGCAGCACACTATCTTCTATCCTAATATTCATTTTTAACACATTTCCTGCCTCTTCAATTAAAAAATGTAATTTCCTTTATGTCAAGAACCCTGTTGCAAACTCATAGGTCCCCAAGACTTATCCATGTATTTTGCATAAAGCAAGGATCCCCCACCTCCTTGTAGTTACTGGTAATGGGTTCTGCCTGTGTTAATAGCTAGCTAGTATTTACTGAGTATTTACTATGTGTCAGGAGCTGTCCTAAACACGTAACATCTATTATCACACTTAATAATGCTGTTCTCCCACTTTGCAGAAAAAGGAAACAGAAATACAGAGTGAGGAAGTAACTTGTTTGTCATCGCCTGGCAGAAGGCAAGAGGGAGACAAGGCCGAACTTGTCCTTTGATGAAGAACTAACTCTCTAGGTAACGCCATGGCATTAATCCATTTATGAGGGTGGTGTCCCCATGACCCAAACACTTCCCATTAGGCCCTACTTCTGTACTGGGGATAAAGTTCCCAACACAGGAACTTTGGGGGACACATTCAAACCACAGCACCTACCAAGCTCTGTTGACCTGGATGGCAAATACATGTTCTGAAAAAGTACTGTTTGGCTGGGCGCGGTGGCTCACACCTGTAATCCTAGCACTCTGGGAGGCGGAGGCAGAAGGATTGCTTGAGCTCCGGGGTTTGAGACCGGCCTGAGCAGAGACAGATCTCGTCTCTACTAAAAATAGAAAAAATTGGCCGGGCATGGTGGTGTGCGCCTGTAGTCCCAGCTAGACTTGGGAGGCTGAGGCAGAATGATGGCTTGAGCCCAGGAATTTGAGGTTGCTATGAGCTAGGCTGATGCCATGGTACTCTAGCCAGGGCAATAGAGCAAGACTCTATAAATAAATAAATAAATAAAAAGAAAAAGTACTGCTGACTTTGTTGAGCAGCAAAAGGCTGAACAACAAGATTTATATCTAATCTGGCAGCTGCTATCCAGCAGACCTTTGGAACCACAGGTTGACTAGGTCCAATTCTCCATTTATAGGGTTACTCAAACCAAATGGACAGGGCAGTTCTAATCTACCTGCAGGACCAGAAAAGACCTGAGAAGGCACAGATAGGCTGAGTGAAGGCACTGCAACCTGACTGCTGTGTGACTTGGGAACACTGGGTATTGTCTCTGAGTTCCTCATTTGCAAAATGAAGACAGGAATAACTACTTCATCAGGTTCACAGGAAGGGTAAAGAGGGTAGTGGATGTAAAATTCTGTCCCTGTCCCACAGTAAGTTTGCAGTAAATGCTGGCTCTCCATTTGCCCCTGGATTGAGAGCAAAATTAGCCCTACCTTGCATTTCTCCACCCTCATGCCACTTGTGACCACATGCTCAGAGGCAGGACTCTTTTATCTTTTTGTCTCACATTAAAGATAGTTTTATTTGCCTGTTTTACAGGCTTGAGGTGTTAAGAAAATTACTAAAGTCATGTCAGTATATTGTCACAAAGGAACAGAAATATGTTCTTCTGATTACTATTTAATACCATTTATAACTGCTGGTTAATAGCTTAGCATAGAAAGCTTCCTGGGTTTTACAATTTGACTCTGTTCAAATGCCTTAAAATGTCCTCATTCCCCTTGTGCTGCAGTGTTCTCACCTCCCCAGTTCCCTCCTAAACCCTAACCCAGTTTCCAGAGAGACTGTCTCTTCCCCAGTGGTCCAGTCCTCTCTCTCCAGTGAACCCACAGGCTGACTGTGGACCTATTAGGATTTATTCCATGTCTAAATGATATGAGGTTAGTTGGATATAGTTCTAACCTCGTCACTAAAAGACAAACTTCTTGACGGAAGAGTGTTTTACTCATTATTATATCTGCCATAGCACACAATGCCTCATGCATGGCAGGGCAGTAAGAGCTAACATTTACTGAGAGCTGACTATACCCCGCACTATTCTAAGTACCTTACATGACCACATAAACAATCCTATAGAACAGGTACAATTAATCTAGATAACAACTCCATGGAATAGGTACAATTATTCTTCCCATTTTACAGATCAAGAAACTGAGATACAAAGAATGTAAGTAAGCTCTCCAAGGTTATGCCACTACAAAGTGAGAGAACATGGGTTCAAAACCAAGCAGTCTGGCTGCAGAACCCACAATCTTAACCACTATGCTACAGTCAACATTCAATCAATTACATTAGCTAACTTATGTAAAAGAGCTTTAGAAACTATAAAGGACTATAAGCCACAAAAAGACAACAAATCCAAGCAAAATCGGTTTCTGGTATCTCTAAAGAGAAGGCAGTAGTGCTTGAAGGTTAAGTTTAGAATCAGATCAGAGTTTGAACAGCAGCTGTATCACTTCCTAGCTTTGGCTTAATCTTTCTCAGCATCAACCTATGAATCCGCAAGATTAACTACCTGCTAAGAATTAATTAATTCTTAAGTTAAGAATTAAGTGAGATGACTCATATGCAACACCAAGAAAGAACATGCTTGCCACAGAGTATTAGGTCAATAAATGTTGGCTCTAGAACAGAGTCAAATTGTAAAACCAAAGAAACTTTCTTTGCTAAGTTATTAACCAACAATTATAAACAGTACTAAACAGTAATCATAAGAACATATTTCTGTTCCTTTGTGACAATATACTGACATAACTTTATTAATTTTCTTAATACCTCAAGCCTGTAAAACAGTCAAATAACATTAATTATCTCTGATGTGAGACAATAAGGTTAAAAAGTTTGCCTCCAGGCGTAAGACTGAGGGAACAGTTGAAAAGCCTTCAACTCATTAAAGCAAATGCAAAGAAAATACAAAAATTTCTGAAGCATCAGCAGTCGGACAATTCCCAATGAATCGCACAAACACAAGTGTATACAAACGTGTGAGGGTTCTGGAAAGCATGCCATAGAGATGTTTAATGTGGCAATGACAACCCGGACACAGGGGCTGTGAAAGAATCAACATCTCGTGTAAGTCCAGAGATCTGAATTAAGTATAACAGAAGGATGGTTTAAGCTCAAGTTCACGGTTTCACCCTGGGCGGTGGTAGGACCGTCCAGGGAAGATACCCAGGCTCTCGTCATGAGATAAGGAGCTGAGGGAATTTCCGGCCTGTAAGTCCCAACAACTCTGCAGTCCTTTACTTTTCCAGTGGGGCCGTGGAAGGGAGGGCAGGGAGACACTCTGCTCAGAATGAGGCTGGGTCTACATTATAACAACCTTTTCCCGGGGGAGAAGGTGGGATAGGGCATCGGAGAGGTGACACCTATGCACCGATGAGATCCGAGAGTCGGTGGCTCTCAGGAGCCAAAGGCCTGCAAAGGGCATCTTGCCAACGCGGCTCTCCGACTCCGTGCAAGGTGCTCGCTTCTCCAAAGCTCCTACACCAGTCCCCAGGCCCCTTCCCACAAGCTGCTGCCCCCAGCCCTCCCTAAAGAAGCGGAGGCCAGTTGTGCCTGAAGCCTGGAGGGAGGTCCGGGTCGTGGTCGGCCCGCAGGTAAAGGGTCTGAGGAGACTGGCCCGGGGGAGGGAAGGAGGTGCGGGCCCAGGACGAGGAGGGGGCTCAAGCCGGCGCCCCGGGCCCGTCAGGAGAAGGCCCCCCGTTCGCCCTGAGTCCCCAGGACGCCCGCAACGAACGCACTCACCAGCCCGCTGCAGCGCAGCAGCCGAACCGCCAAACCCTGCATCCTTGCTACCGACCAGGTCGCTACTCAGTCCTGCGCTCCCCGGGGCAGCGCGCCAGCGCCCGGGTACGGAGCCAGGGCCGCCCCGCCCCGTCCCGTCCCG
The DNA here is from genome assembly GCA_008086735.1 of Cheirogaleus medius. Taxonomy (NCBI): domain Eukaryota; kingdom Metazoa; phylum Chordata; class Mammalia; order Primates; family Cheirogaleidae; genus Cheirogaleus; species Cheirogaleus medius. The sequence goes on from VBSM01003144.1 coordinate 6,546,349, forward strand.
CCCCGCACACCCCCCCGAGACCCCGCCCCCTCAGGCCTACGGAACACCAAGAGAGACACACAGCTCTCTCCTCTGCCTTCGTCCTACGTCCTGCTCACGCGAGACTTGGGAAGGCAGGGGGGCGGGAAGGGAGCGAGAGACACAACAAACATGGCGGCGGCTGCGACGGTGACGAAGACGGCGGCGGCGGCGACGGCAGCGGCGTTGAACCAGGAGGTGGGGGTTACTCGGTGCGGTTGTCAGGAGGTAAGTAGCAGGCTGCCGGCTTGGACGGCGGGGACGCGGCTGAGCAGGGCGGATAAGAAGGAGCGGCTGGAGGCGAGAGCCGGGTTCGCGGCGGGCCGGCTGACCCCGCCCGAGACTCAGTTCCCGCAGAGGGTCGGTCGTAGTTGGTCGGTGGGCGGGGTGACGACCCAGAACCTTCCCGGCCGGAGTGCGGAGGGCTGCGCTGCCTGTGGCTGCGAGAACCCGAGGGAGCAGTGCCTCCGCTGTCGGCGCCGTCGGGCAGGAGCTCAGAGGCTCCAGGGTGGGGACTGCTGCACCTTGCTCTGACAGGTGGTTGTGCGGGGTCGCCCCGAGGTTTGCGTCTCCACGGGGTTTCGGGGTCTGGGGGTCAGCCCAGGCGCGGATCTCCTAGGTGTTCCTCATCCAGGCGAGGATGTCGCTCCGAATCTTGGTGAGGATGCTGCCCCAACGCCGATTCCAGGCTGCTCGTTGGGAGAAGGACTTTTAAAACCTTCGTCTTTTATCTAATAGATCCTGCCGGATCTGTTTCTACTACACGTGCACTTCAATTTTGGTAACGTGTGAGATTTAGGGAGGACACTTGCAGCAAAGATTTACTCAGGTTTATTCAGGGTTTAGGTCTCCTGATCAACTGTCTGGAGTATGAGTGGCCAGCCAAGCATGCTTGATAACTGGATCCGAACCAAACGGATTCTAGCTAACACTAACCACGTGGCCTATTTAATGTCCCCTTAATGTGCTGGTCAGAACCTGAAAGAGTTGTGACAAGCAAGAGAAGAAATAAAGGCGTCTTAAGTGGTGAGATCTCAGGAAATTCAGTTTTGAAAGAAAAACTTTAAAACAACTTTTTAAATGTTTGGACTAACAGTTTTTAAAATTCCGTTTAATTTCGATTTATGTCATGTCTTCAACACTGCTAGAGATTAATATGTTGATGGGAGTTCGTTACAGTGAATTGAAATGTTTAGTGTTCTTTTCCTGTAGCAGTCCAGAATGTTTTCCAGAAAACCAGAACTGTTCTGTGTTGCCATAGAGAGGATAATAAAGATGAGATTCAGACGTGCCCTTGTTGGATGTGCATGGTGGGATTTTTAAAAACCCTTTCCTATTTCCACACATAGGACTTAAGCGTTGTTTTTATGCAACCGTAGTTATTCAGCAGTACCAAACCTAACCCTTTTAGAAGTGCACTGTGACCAAATGAAATTAATAACTTACATTTAGTAAGACGTTAAATTTTTGCCAGAAAAATGAAATCTTAAGAAATCCACCAGTGAAAAAATGTTAGTCACGCCTATGGAGCTTTTGCTGAAGTACAATAGCTTTTGCTATTGTTTTTTATTCTTTGATTATGTCAGCTTAGTTTTCTTTTCAGCTAATGGTAATAAGACAGGCACAAGTTATTAGCTTATTAAACCTGTAGATGCTAATTAAAATTTTGTGTTAAAGGTTTTGATTTGTGTTGTGCTTTTCTTTGCAGATCTCTGTATGGCTTTTTAATTTTAGTTGAAATTCTCTCCATGGCCTTTTGGAGTCCCTTGGTGTGTCTCCAGAGTAAATTTCAATTACTCTACATTTCATCCATGTTGGAGTGGCAGGAAAAAGGAGGAACTGATTTGGGGTGAAAAGGTTAGATTGTACAACTTCTCTTTTGTATTTCTTCCAACATAGTTTTATTTATGTTTTACTTATATATTATGCTTTATTATTTGTCAAAACCTTATAATGTTCCTTTTTGCCTTCAAAGAGTTTTTGGCAGTTCTGAAATCAGGAATTGTGTTCTAATTCTTTTTGAAGGCCCATATTACTCTATATAAACCAAGCTCATTTGTTAGCCTTCTCTATTAATATGTGTTCTATAGCAGAGTATATTTTTCAGTGACCATAATTATTAGGTGATAGAAGTAAACATATCATTTGAACTATAATCACTTTATGTGTATAGACCTGCTTAACCCCCAAATTAAGTTCTGTATTCCTCTCTGTGGTTAGTAACCTTTAAAAACTTCTCAGATAATGCTAGATGAATGAAACATATCCTATCATTGCCTAATCATGTTCTCAAAATTTTCCCATAGTTTATAAAAAAGATAGACTTTGGGAGGAAGGTAGGTTAAAGAGCCTCTCCTCTGGTTCTTTCTTGCATTACCTATGTTTCATGGTTATAGTTGCCTTCTATTTTGCATGTTAATGCCTCTGTTTTAGCTCCTGGTTAAGAGGTTCTTGGTGTGTGCACCTGTTACGCATATATAGTGTGTGTTTGTGTATATTCTTGTATTGATTGGCAACTTTCTATTTATAGTACAAGACTGAAGAAGAAAGATCAGAGAACTTTATACAGAATAAATCCTTTATTAGAAGCAGAGGAAGCTTGAGGAATAGCTTAAATTACTTGCTTAGAGATAAAGAGATTTTCATGTTCTTTTGGTATATCAAATCTTAATTCTCAGATACCTCCTTTTCCTCTACTGGCTTGGATAGTCTTGGTCATTTTGTAAAAACATTTTTGAGCCTTGAATGGATAATTTGGGGGAAGCTATTGGCATAAAAATACTTTAGGTATACTCTAGCCAGTTTCTATGTAGACATAGACTTAGACCCCATGGAATTCCATATTAAACTCAGCTCACCTTAATCAGAGTAATCACAGGAAGGATTCAGGAATTTTGCTATATCATAAGGAATGATAATCATAAGGTTTGAGAATATTCTTCTCTTTGATTGATATGATTAGAGATCTATCTTAGTTCAGGCTGCTGTAACAAGTTACTATAGACTGAGTGGTTTAAATGAACATTTATTTCTCACAGTTCTGGAGGCTGGGAAGTCTAAGATCAAGGTGCCAACAAATCTGGTATCTGGTGAGGGACTGCTTTCTGGTTGTATTTTCACATGGTAGGCAAGTTCCCTGGGTCTCTTCTTACAAGGGTACTAAGCCCATTCAGAGGGTTCCACCCTCATAACCTAATAACCTCCCAAAAAAGGCCCCACTTTCAAATATCATCCCATTGGGGGTCAGAATTTGAACATACGAATTTTGAGGGATACAAACATTCGGTGCATGGCAATATCAGTTAGGAGAAAGATAGATTTGGTTTGGAATACACCACCCAAATCTATAATAGTATTGGAGAACAATTAAATAAATTTCTATTTCAGATGACAGAGTTTTTACACATTGGAATTTTGTGTAAAGTAAGTAAATTTTGGCCAGTAAGCTCCAAGGTATTGAGTTCATGGCCAGTAGGAAAGATACCATTGAAGAAAATTATTGTTTGCTGATTTCCTAAAGTATATATTTATTATGTTTGCAAAGGGTTTTAAGTTTATCAGTGCTTTAGAGGCATCTCCAGATAGCAGTTAATTTGTGGAATTCTTAGATTAAACTTTCAGTCCTGAAATTGATGATGACTATTTTAAATAGAGGAAAATGGCTTGGATAGAAAACCTCTATTTTCTTTCTATGAGAGGAAGTCTGTTGTATTTTCAGAATTATTATTTTTCTACTTATTGTGCTTAGAAATATTGACTGGAGATGGGGAAAACTGGGTTTTGAGCCAAAGACTCTTTAGCCTTAGGCACCTTTCATTTGGGTCTGTTCCGCCAACTAGAGCTCTCTGTAAGGGCCTGTCATGTTCCTTATATATATGGATATATGTGACATAGGTGACACAGGTCAAGTGGGCACAGAAATGCTTAGGGATGAAATGACACCTAATTTTTAAATCACAATAGGATGTTTAAGGTTTTAAACCATATTAATATATTTAAAATCTAATTTAAGAATAGTTTTCTTTCATGTTTACAATGTTATTTTCCCTCATCTTATTTCATTGGCATCAGTTTTTTTTAAGTCCATTATGTGTAATGACTGAAAAGCAGCATACAATTTATGGCAGGGAACACAGTGAAATTTATAATGTGACAATGTGATAATAGCCAAGACTGTCAAAATATGCCAGCCATCCTCTGTAATTAGGCTCATTTGTGTTCTTAAACTTGAGATCTTGAGATGCCTGTATAAAAATATCATTTTCTTCTGCTTGCTTACTGGCAGTCTTATGTGTTTTTACTGCATTGTCATATGTACTATAGCAGTGTTATGCTTTCTAATCAAGATTTGGTAAGGTTTATCTTGCTTATTGAAGCCTATCAAAGTATATTCAGACATTTTCCAGGGAAATGTATCAGTTTTCATATGAACTGATTGGCAAGAAGTGATGTTATGTTGCAATGTAAATACTGGGATTTTTTTTCTTAATTACAGCTTTTATAATTAGAACACAGACAATCTGTGGGACTGTACGGCTTTTATAGTTAAAAAAATAATTTCCCAGGTCTTATTCTTGATAATCTTTTTAATTGGAGCTGACTGGCTTACATTTTCTAACCAAAGCGCAAAATTTAAAGGAAAAATAATAAGCAGAATCAACGATAGTCACAAAACATAGTAATACAATGATTAGGAAACAGAGAAACAGTTCAAGTAAACCCAATAGGATGGGGGAAAAAATAACTGAAACAAATTGTTCAAAATCCTAGCATTTTGGGAGGCCGAAGTAGGAGGATTGCTTGAGGCCAAGAGTTCAAGACCACCCTGAGCAACAAAAAAATTAGCTGGACATGGTGGTGCAGACCTATAGTCCAGACTGAGAATGATTGAGGCAAGAGGGACGCTTGAGCCCAGGAGTTTGAGGTTGCCATGAGCTATGATCATGCCACTGCACTCCATCCCCCGCCTCGGTGACAGGGCAAGGCCCTATCTCTTCCCTGGGGGTTGGAGTGAGGGCAGGGATCCAACAATAATCTATAAGATTGAGAAAGTTGAGCCAGATTAAAGCTAGTGATTTAAAGATATGGCCTAAAAGTAAAATAAGAAATGAGTTTGGGAAATTACATACTGATTTGGGAAATTAGAAATTAGGATGTATGAATTAATAAGGCTTAGGTGGACGTTTGTTTCATCGTAACTAAGGAACAAATAGATGCTCAGTGTATTCTCCAAGTTGATGAACTGATAGAAAAAAACTGTGAATCTGAGACATTGAGGGATTTCTTAATCCAAGGTATAACCATTTTTTGCTGCAAAAATAATTATTAATAGAAAAATAGCTACCACTGTCTGCGTGCCTACCACATGCTACACGTTCTAAGATACTTTATGCATATTTGCCTGTAAAACTTAAGATAGTACTGCAAGCTGGTTTTATTATTCCATTTTACAAAATAGAAAACTAAGGCTGAGGAGAGGTCCCTGTTCGGAATCTTAAAGCTAGTGAGTCTCATCCAATACCAAAACAGAGTTGTCCTTTGATGTCTAAGGGGGATTGGTTCCAGGACCCCCAGGATACTAAAATTCATGGATGCTCAAGTCCCTTATATAAAATGGCATAATATTTGCACATAACCTACCTTTACCGTTCTGATGTACTTTAAATCATTTCTAGATTATTTATAAAACTTAATACAATGTAAATGCTATGTAAATAGTTGTTACACTGTATTGTTTGGGGAATAATAACAAGAAAAAAGTCTGTACATGTTCAGTACAGATGCAACCATCCATTTTTTTTCTAAATATTTTTGATTTGCTGTTAGTTGAATCCACAGATGTTGAATCCACAGATGCAGAGGGCCAACTGTGTTCTGTTATCCAAATAGATTTTCCGTAACAACTTTCTAGAAAACAGTGAAAAAGAGGTAGCAATAATAGTTTTTAAAAGCCCCTGGGTAGCTTCTAAGAAGGGAGGAAATGTTGCATTAAAAAAAGTGAGAATTCAGTTACCTACAAGTCCTTATTGGGTTAAATGTGTTAAGAATAAAGAACAGATTAGAGGCCGAGGCAGGAGGATTGCTTGAGTTCAGGAGTTCAAGACCAGTCTGAGCAAAAGCGAGACCCCATCTCTACTAAAACTAGAAAAAAAATTAGCCAGTCAACTAAAAATAGAAACAAAAAATTAGACAGGCATGGTGGCTTGTGCCTATAGTCCCAGCTACTCGGGAGGCTGAGGCAGGAGGATCACTTGACCCCAGGAGTTTGAGGTTTTAGTGAGCTATGATGTACTCTAGCTCGGGCAACAGAGTGAGACCCTGTCTTGGAAAAAAAAAGAAAGAAAGAAAGAAAGAAAATTACTCATGAAATAGTTTGAGTTTAGGAAAAGAAATATTTACCATGAGGTGTATTTAAGAAGGACCCTATTTATTTGCATAAAAATATTTTACTGGAAGAAAGGACCCTTTTGTCTCCCAGGTACTATACTTCATCATCTTATTCTTAGTAGAAAACTTTTTAGCTATTTGATTTGTGAGTTTGTACCATAAACCTATGTGAGGACCAGCTTGTGACTGCAAAACTCACAAGAGACTTACCTCTCTACATCAGCATCCAGGATTTCTCTTTATTTTTTTTCTTTTTTTTCCCCTAGTCTTGGAGTGGGTAGGATGATAGGATGATGAGTGGTAGAGGTGATGATTTGGATATTTCTAGAGCAGGGGTTGGGAAGGCCAAACCCTTGTAGGCCAAATCTAACTCAATGCCTATTGTAAAGTTTTATTGGAATACAGCCACACCCATTTGTTTACATATTGTCTATATATCAAATTATATGAGTTGAGTAATTGCAGCAGAGATGGGCATGGCCTGCAATGCTTAAAATATTTACTATCTGGCCCTTCAGAAAAATTTTGCCAGCCCCTCTTCTAGACCACGTATTTCTAGACTACTCATTCATGTGAACACTATGATCTAAGAACTTTTGCTAACCACATGTGGCTGTTTCAGCTTAAATAAAATAAAAAATTCAGGTTATTTGTATTAGCCATATTTCAAGTGCTCAGTAGCTACATGTGGCTAGCAGCAACTGTATTGGACAGCATAGATATGCAACATATCCATCTTCCAGACAGTTCTCTCAGGTAGCCCTTATTGAGCCACTTAAGTGGTTCTTGACCCTCTGCCTCATTGAAAATCTCTGCTGATGTGCTTATTTCTTTCATCTGAACTTACTTTCTCTTTTTTCTGTCTTTGTGGTTTCTTTCCATCCTCTATGATTAAGTTTGAAGCTCAATTTATATTTATTAAATATATTGATTTTTTTCCACCATTTTGTATATGTCTTCTTTAGTTCACTGGAAAGAGTATAAGGTATTTTCAGGCAGGCACTGTTTTCTGTTGCTTTATAGAGTGTCTTGTAGAAAATAGTTTTTGTCACTATTGTTTTACTATGTACTGGATCGCCCCAAATCATTTCAGTTTTTTTTCCTCTAGGTATAACGAAGTGTAAACTTTAAAAAAGCAAAAATGGGTGAAAAGAAACCAGAGCCTTTGGACTTCGTGAAAGATTTTCAGGAATACCTGACTCAGCAGACCCATCATGTGAACATGATTTCTGGATCAGTTAGTGGGGACAAAGAAGCAGAGGCTCTTCAGGGAGGTAGACTCATCTTAATACTACTAAATAATCCACTTTTTATAAATATATTAATATTTGTGTGCAGTTATCCATATTATGAAGACCACTGCTCACTAATGTGAATCATTCTGTTTTCTTTTTTCCTAGAAAAATAATGGGGTGTTTTTTTCCTTCTTTAAACATATCAGATTTTTGCTGAGGGAGAGTACTTAACATGGTCTGGAGATATATTGGTGGTCTTATTGGAAGGTTGCAGATGCTAAATACCCTTCCTGTCCTTCAAGTTCTATTAGCTAACAGTAGACACATGGAACCCAAAGGTGACCAAAACATTAGCTTCACTATACAAACAGTTCAGCCATCGGGATTAGACCTGAGACTAAAGTAGGGGTTTCTATTTCTTACCTGTTAAAGTGAAGAAAGGGCTGACCAGGTTTACCCATCCAAGAAGAGAAACTAGAATAGAGAAAGCAGTGACCTGCTTGAGCCTGCTAGAGGTATATTTTGTCTAGTTCGCTTGCCACACAAAAACTGGAATTTATTCCTAACCTAGCTGCTCAGGGGTCAGCAAACTATAGCCTGTGGGCCCCATCTGGACTGCTGTATTTAAATGGCCTGCAAGCTAAGAATGGTTTTTACATTTAACAATGGTTTTTAAAGAGTAAAGGAGAATAAGGACCTGACACATGAAAATTCTGTGAAATTCAGACTTTACTGTACAGACATGCTCATTTGTTCACATATTTTCTATAGCTTCTTTTATGCTAAAACAGCAGAGTCCAGTAGTTGTGATAGAGACCATATGACGAACAAAGCCTGAAGTACTTGCTACTCACCCTTACAGAAAAAGTTTCTGACCCCTGACCTAGTCGGTCTAGGTAGGGCCTTGTAATTTAGGGACTGGCAGCAGGGACCAGGCATCACCTGGGAGCTTGTTAGAAATGCAAAATGCCAGACGCCACCCCAGATTTACTGAGTCATAATCTGTGTCTTAATAAGATCCCCGGGTAATTCATTTAGATATTAAAATTTGAGAGGCACTGGCTTGGGAAAGCAGTGGGAGAGAGGGAGACATTGAACCTGATCCCTCCAGTGTAGTGGCCCTGTTGGATATCAGCCTTGCCCCACTGCAGAATCACTTCTCCTGGCGAGGTGGGAGGAAACAGAGGAGCAGGGGCCTTGAGTTTCTCATGCCAGCACTGCTGCCTCCTGGGATGGAGCATAAGATGTTTTCCCATGAAGCTGCAGTAATAAAAATTTCCCTCCTAATGCTAGATCCGCAGACTGGATTTAAAAGACCAGGGTTGTAGTCCCTGCCATTTGCTGGTTTTCCTGATTATGAGCAGCACCTGTCCCTTCAGTTTCTTTATACAAAGAAATTGTCAGATTAGATTAAAAGCAGACAGCCAAACATCTTTTGGCTCTGAAATTCTTACGATCCTAACATTCAGAGATATCAGAGACAATACTTTCCTTTTTGTGGCTTAATTAGAATTCTAAGATCCTAAGTATAACCCAGAATCTAGAACATATATATAAACTGAGTGGGGTGATGGAAAACTTATTAATTGCTTGTTTAGACTAAAGTAAATAGAGTTAGGATTTTGGTGATGATTATGATCACCAGCTACAGCTGTAGGAACAGCTAGGGTGTTAAACACTTGTGTACAACTGTGCCATCACTCTTCAATGAATCCCTTTACTCCCCTCTCTCCTCACCTGTTCTCTTCTTGAAAAGTATGTTGAAGACTGATACAATTTATATGTAAATAATCTGAGATTCTTCTATAAAAGGTTCTTAGAATATAATACAGAACATATTACTGCTTTTGTATAAAATTAGCCTCAGTTCAGAAAGTCTGTTATAAAATGAATTTAACTTTTCTGGGAAGTGAACTGTCAATTTATGAAAGATTTTCAACCACTTAAGACTAAAATGCTAAATTGAGTTGATTCTGAAATGCATAATTTCTTTTGCTATACTTTGTTTATAGCTGGAACAGATGGTGATCAAAATGGACTTGATCACCCATCTGTTGAAGTTTCCCTGGATGAAAACTCAGGAATGTTAGTAGACGGGTTTGAAAGGACGTTTGATGGGAAGCTCAAGTGTCGGTACTGCAACTATGCCAGCAAAGGAACAGCCCGGCTTATCGAACATATTCGAATCCACACAGGTAATGGAGACACAGCTAGAGAAGGCATTTCTTTGAGGGCAGGAGTTTGGGGCCAAGGAGGGCAGGTTGATCCGTCATATAAATAGTTCTTATAGTTCAAAAATGAAGGATGATGTAAGGTTTGAATAAATGGGGAAGTTACTCCATTTTTACAAAGCATCAGCATAACAACATGCAGACAGGTCAGAAGTGAAGACCCTTGTCTCCTCCTTTAGCCATTACTTCTTGATCCAAATAATCTCAACATCAGTCTGCTTCTTAGGTTGAGGAGGATAATGCTCAAAGCATTCTGAAGTGATAAAATGTCTTTATCCTTACTAGTACATTTCAGTTGCAAAAATGGGGAGAAGTTTTCTATACAGTTGCAGACTCTACTGCTAATCGTAGGTGTCACCTTAGCCATCCCTTCTTCTGAGAAACCTGCCTAACACTAACTACACCCTGTCTATGCCCAAGACCAGGTGAGGTGTCCTTCATTTGTGCTCCATGGCTTCCTGTGCTCATTCATCACATCATTGTGGTGGCCCAAGAGCCATTTGAGGACAGGGATTATGATGAGACCACCTTCATACCCCTAGAGCCTACCAGGGCATCTGGCACATACTTGTTAGATAAATGACTCCAAATCTTATGTTTCAAATATTTATTTTACATATTTGCGTAGTTGTCAATTAACATCATTAACTAAAATTGTTCCTTCTGGCATCTGGAGAGTAGGAAGAGGGAGAACCATTGGCAATTCTGAAGGAACACTTTGACACTTTGTATAATTTATACTTAGACTTGGAAGCCCATTTTGAATTTGAGCTTTCTGTTTTATGTAAGGACTTTTTATAAAGGATTTTTGTATATCTTTTTCCCCCTGAGAAAAGAGTATTCATATGTGTGAATATGTATGGATAAGTGTTTACATATAGATGTACAAGGGCTGTCCGGAAAGTATCCAGCCACTGTTAATACACATTTTTCATAGTACATGGCTGGATACTTTCCGGATAGCCCTCATATACATGAACATATAACTGAGACATACTTTTGATAAAATCATTATGTAGGGACTATTACTAGAATGTGCTACTTCTTTCTTTCCCCAAATGCCACTTGGAGCCATAACAATTTTTATACTATATTGACTAGTAGAATATAAATGCATGTCTCCAGTTGTTGCTGATGAGTTAAGCTTTATCTGTTTGTGTTTCTTTATAAATTTTAGTAATCTCTTATGCAAATGTGAATTTCTGAGAAGCATTTTCTTCCTGATCAATTTCCAAATCCAATGAATGGACAAACATGAAACTTTCCATAAATGAGCTGCTCTTGTAGTTTCTCCCCATTTTTCTTTTGAAACAGGTGAAAAACCTCATAGATGTCACCTTTGCCCATTTGCATCTGCTTATGAACGTCATCTGGAAGCCCATATGCGTTCTCATACTGGAGAAAAACCATACAAATGTGAATTATGTTCCTTCCGCTGCAGTGATCGAAGTAACCTGTCCCATCATCGAAGGCGCAAGCATAAAATGGTACCAATTAAAGGTACTAGGTCTTCCTTAAGCAGCAAGAAAATGTGGGGAGTTTTACAGAAGAAAACAAGCAATCTGGGCTATAGCAGAAGAGCACTAATCAACTTAAGTCCACCTTCCATGGTGGTTCAAAAACCAGACTACCTTAATGATTTTACCCATGAAATCCCAAATATCCAGACTGACTCCTATGAAAGTATGGCGAAAACCACACCAACTGGTGGCCTTCCAAGGGACCCCCAAGAACTCCTGGTTGACAACCCTTTGAATCAGCTCTCAACTCTAGCAGGACAGTTGTCCAGTTTGCCACCTGAAAACCAAAACCCTGCGTCCCCTGATGTAGTTCCCTGTCCTGATGAAAAGCCTTTCATGATTCAGCAGCCTTCTGCCCAAGCAGTAGTTTCTGCTGTGTCAGCAAGTATTCCTCAGAGCTCCTCTCCCACAAGCCCCGAACCTCGGCCATCACATAGTCAAAGGAACTATAGTCCAGTGGCAGGTCCAAGCAGTGAGCCAAGTGCCCACACAAGCACTCCTAGTATAGGAAACAGCCAGCCGAGCACGCCAGTCCCAGCCCTGCCAGTCCAGGACCCCCAGCTTTTGCACCACTGCCAGCACTGTGATATGTACTTCGCAGACAATATCCTTTACACTATTCATATGGGATGTCATGGGTATGAAAATCCTTTTCAGTGTAATATATGTGGATGCAAATGTAAAAACAAGTATGATTTTGCCTGTCATTTTGCAAGAGGGCAACATAACCAACATTGAAAACAATCATATTATGTTTTACTTGGTTTTGCCTTTTTTGTGTTTTGTGCATTGGTGGTTTTTTTCTCCCTGATAAAGTGTCTGCTAATTTAAAGTTTATACATTATATTTATAGAATATAAATTTGACAGTGGAAACAGAATTTTCCCATTTTTTTCCCCATAAAAGTCTGGTCAGAGTCATTTATGTATTAAAAAAGACACACTGTGTCTCTTTCCTTTCATTTAGACATTTGAGAATTAGAGTGCAATCATAATCTTCCAGGTGTTCATTTAAATTTTTAACATTTATGGTCCATAAAAACTTAAAGGCTTATCCATACTTTTGATATTTCAGTATAGACACTGAGCTAGATGTTATTTCTGCCATAAAATGGTAGAATGAATTATCTTCTTATAAAATCTGTTACATCTTATTTCAGTGTTTAGTAGAGAAACTGCCTTAAAAATTGCTCTTAATTAAAATATTTAGTTCACATATCTTAAGTTGAATTAGTAGTTTCATTTCAACTGACAATAATGAAGCTATTTCAGTGTAGTAAATTTTTCTTTCTTCCACAAGGGGAAATGTAAAATAGTTAATTCTTACAAAAATAGGAGATGAAAGTTCTAAAATAAAACTTAAGACTATTTTAAATTGAAAAATGTGTTTAATATTTAAAATGCCTGTTTATTCAATTTCTAGTTTAAACCCATGTCCATTCTCCATTGAATCTTTATTATATTTTGGATTATTTTTTAAAACCACAGGTAAATACACTAGAGTGCTTTTACTTTCAGCTTGAAACTTTTTCATTTAAATCTTTTCTTACATTATTAGTGTCAGATAGGTTGATAACTATAGTGAGAATCTTTTATTCTTCCTATTCTTTTGAAGACCAAAGAGGTATAGTGGAAGTCATCTATCTTATTAAAATGTAGTCCTTCAAAAAAAAAAATCTCCGAAGATTCTTTTTCCTGCCTTCTATCCATTTATTGCCCATAATTTCCAAGAAAAGGTGGGTATAGAAACACATGGGAAAAAGTGATGGTGAAGTAATATTTACATAAGTGAGAACATGTGTCCAAAATGGATTCTGGTCTCCTTTTCAGAATTGGCCATCTAAAATGTTTTCTGTGAATTCAAACTGTTCTTATTTGCAGTTTTACCAGTCTTCATGTATAGTGATAAAACTATATGGAAACTGAATTGTCGCCTTAGTAAAAAAGGATAGAAAGGTGTGAAAATAGATACAAAATGCATTTAAACTTATTTGTTTATAAAAATAAGACTTGCTAATAAATAAATCTAGAGTAATTCATTTTGAATAGGAGGCTGTTGTTTTTATATTGTGTAATAACTAGCTTACTCTGAAGAGAGCTTGGTCAAACAATAAAATATATTGTTACTAACTGTTGGTTTCTGTGTACTTTGCAAAAATTTTATTTTTAATTTGGTTCATATCTTCTTCAATGTGCTCTTAATTGGCTTCTGAGAGACTATCCTGTTAAGCATCTATTAACCCAAAAGGACCTCTACTCTTATAGTAAATAAAAGGGAAATACTGATGGTATATGCCCACAAAAACCCCAAGTGCCAAGTTAATGGATCCTCTGCCCTCTCTTCCAAATGCTAGAAAGCCATTATAATATGAGTTCTTGTGGTTTAGTATCTAATCTAAGCTAATCTCAACTGTATTGTTTAAAGAGCAGCATCAAGGACAGTTTCTCCAAACTGGAACTTTGTCAAATCTTGTGAATCCAAAATTCTACAATTCTGTCTCACTCTGTTGCTTAAATCACTCACTGCTCAGTTCAGTTTTACTGCAGCAATTTCCGAATGTATAACTTTGCTCTAGTATTTATCAATTGCCAGAAAGAAACAGGTCATTTGGAAGCTTTTGCGATTATTTTTCCTTATATTTTTCAGATAAAAGCAATACCCCAAAATACAAAATGAAAGTTTTCATTAAAGAGAAAGAACTCTCTTGTTAAAACCAGCTTATTAACTCTATATTCTGGGCCAAATACATTTTTTTTCCTAACAACTAAAGATGGATGTTTTGAAGGTGCATTTTAATTTAAACATGGAAAAGATATTTTTTTCATAATTACAAACTAGAATGTAATATCCTAATTTTCCTATGACTTACAGAGCACAGTTGATATCCCAAAGGTGTTGATGCTTAAAAGCTACAATTATTCTAAATGCACTTAAAATTTCTGAGGCAAATCTACCTTAGAAACTTTTTTGATATTGTATTTTTTAAAAGATTTAGGATTTTATTTAAATTTCCTGTGAGTTAAATTCTGTATTTGTTAAGATGTTCATATCTTCCCTTATGTATTAAATACATTTCTCATTTTTAATCAAATATTTTATAGAAGTAAGTTGTTGGGAAAAGTTTTAACATGCACTATTTATAGTACTTTGCCATTAACAGGCAATGTTCTGAAACTAAATTTATTTTTGTTCAGTGAACATAAGTTTAGATTTTTAAAGTTGGTAGATAATTTATCTCCACTAATATTTTTTTAAAAAACTGTGAAGAGATTAACAGGGAATAATTTTATTTCAGATTTTACTAATGTAGTACGTAGCTACAACTTGAAATTCAAGTAAAGGCTAGACTTTTACTTTGAAAAAATTCCATTGGGTATTTCCAGTGCTATTTCATTTTAGAAATAAGTGTTTGCCATTCTTCTCCAAAATTGTTTGACAAAGGGATTACTAAAAAAATAAAGTTAAACCTCATTTTAAGTTCTACCAAAATATTTATCAAATGAATGTGTTACTAAAAATAAAGGTTCCCTGCTAAAGACTTTTTCATTAGTCTTAGAGGGTGTATGCTTTCTAGAACTTGTTTTTGTTAATGTGTACTTTGATGTATAACAACATATTTTGTATGCAAAACATAAAACTTGCATTATGGTTGTAAAATACACTATATTGTTTAGGGATTCCAAAAAGCAGTTTAATGCTGAAATACCTATATCTAGTATGTAGTTCATATTGTGATGAAGCTTTGCTTTTGTAATATATGAATAAAATAATAACACTTTCTAATGACCTTGATTTTTCTTTTTTGAAAACTAGGATCAAATTAGTATTTTATTAATTTTCCACTATGTAAAATGTTACGTTAATAATTAAATAGATTTTGTGGCTATACTGGTTTGAATTTCTAGATTCCTTACCAGAGGAGATCTCTCATGAGTTAAAAACAAAAACAGGTCCATACATCTGCAACTTTTCTCCCCTCTAGTTTTTTCTCTTTATCCATTTAACTTGACTTCTGTCCCCCAATCCCCACCTACCCTAAGCTTTCTGGCATATAAATGAGGAAGGCTGCCTCTGTGCTTAATTATAATGTCACACCTGACAGGTGACAGACTGAAGTGTTATGACAACTGAATCCTTTAGAATGAACTGATTTTTTTCTTTTTTAAAAAAGTGGTCTTTGCAATGTATATTACTGGCCTAGAAAACATACAGTAATACAAATTTGTTTTAATTAGTTTACCAAAGCTTACCAAAATCAGACATTTGATTGGAAATTCAGATATTTTAATGCTGCTTTGAAAAATATTTCTGTACAATATTATCTTTCTCATAATGAAAAAAAGAAATGACATCTGGTATGTCAATAATTTGTTGAAAGCACAGATATTTTTTGTTTCCTTGTCTTAGGTCTTCCAAAAACTCTGTTTTGAGCTTATTAAGTTCTTCTGCTAAAAGCTTCAAGTTGTAAGGAAGCACTTTTTCATCTAAAATAAAAAGATATTCTCAGATTATTTGTATAAATTAAAGCAATCTGGACTGTCTAATGACATCAGGAAATTAATTTGATTACTTTAGACAAACCAGTCAGACTCTATAAATAATCACAATTGAGTTAGTGTAATATAAACAAAAGGTCACAATGTGATAACACAAAAATCATCTGAAACAAAAGAATTTAAGTAATTTTGCTATGAAATGTATGAGCAGAAAAAACAAACCTGAAAGGGATTTTTTTTGTGGACAGGAAGAGCCAAGATAGCTGGACTTACTATCTTATTGAACTAATAAGTAGAAAGGCAAAAAAGCAGAAATAGAAAATGACAATTCAGGGTTTTTCCCATAATCAACAGTACCAGACAATTTAATTTTGAAACCAATAAATCATATCCAGGACAGCAGTCCAATATAACTTTCTACAATGATGGAAAGATTCCATATCTGCTCTATTCAATACATAGCCACTAGCCAAATGTGGGTAAGTACTAATAAAAAATTGAATTTTTATTTTTTGTTAGCTTTACTGAGATAAAATTCACATACCATATAATTTACCCTTTTAAACTGTACAATATGAAGGTTTTTAGTATATTCACAGATAGGTGCAACCATCACCACAGTTTAGACATTTTCACCATCTTAAAAGCAAATCCCTAGCCTTGAGCTATCATCCTCCCACCACCCCCCCTCCACACTGCCAATCCCTAAGCAACCACTGGTCTACTTTCTCTCAAGATTTCTCTGTTCTGGACATTTCATATGATTGGAATTACATAATATGTGGTCTTTTGAAACTAACTTCTTTCACTTTGCGTCATGTTTTAAGGGTTATTCCATGTTGTATAGCATGTATCAGTAAGTACTTCATTCCTTTTTATGCCTGAATAATAATATTCCATTGTGTGGATATACCAAACTTTATCCATTTGTCAGCTGATAGGCGCTTGGGTTGTTTCCATCTTTTGGCTATTACAAATAATGTTGCTATAAACATTTGTGCACAAGTTTTCGTGTGAACATGTTTTCATCTCTCTTGGGCATACACCTATGAATGGAATTGCTGGGTTATACAGTAACTCTTATGTTTGAGGGACTGCTAGGCTGTTTTCCAAAACAGCTGCACCATTTTACACTCTCATCAGAAGTGTATGAGGGTTCTGATTTCTCCACATCCTCAAAAGCACTTGGACTTTTTAATTCTAAGCATCCTAGTGGGTATGAGGTTGTATCTCATTATGGTTTTGATTTGTCTTTCCTTGATGACTAGTGATATTGAGTGTGTTTTCAAGTGGTTATTGGCCATTTTATATCTTCCTTGGAAAAATGTCTATTCAGATCCTTTGCCCACCATTTTATTTTACTCTTATTATATTTTTTTTGAGACAGTCTTGCTCTGTCACCCTGGGTGGAGTACAGTGGCATCATCATAGCTCACTGCAATCTCAAACTCCTGGGCTCAACCGATCCTCCTGCCTCAGCCTCCTCAGTAGCTCTGACTATAGGCGTGCACCACAACGCCCGGCTAATTTTTCTATTTTTAGTAGAGATGGGGTCTCACTCTTGCTCAGGCTGATCTCAAACCCCTGAGCTCAAGCAATCCTCCCACCTTGACCTCCCAGAGTGATAGGATTACAGGTGTGAGCCACCATGCCTGGCCCCTTTGCCCAATTTAAAAATTGGGTCATTTGTGTTTATTACTGAGTGGTAAGCGTCCTCTATCTATTCTGGATACAAGTCCATTATGAGATAGATGTTTGCAAATATTTTCTCCCATCTGTGAGTTGTCTTTTTACTTTGTTGATGGTAGATAAATTGAATTTTTAATTTTATTTAAGCACAGTCTAGAAACCAGTATCACCTCTCCTCACCAAAAAAAAATCTGTTTTGTTTTTTTTTTAATGGGTGGGAAATGAGTCAAGGGTGATTTTGGGCATAACCCTATCCACCCCACCCCCTTTATTTATAGACAGAACAGAAGAAAAGCAAAAGGTTGAGCAAGAACCCCTGGAACTATTTTTTGTTTGCATTCTAATTATGCTGCCATTTCTGTTCCAGTCCTGTGTTTTTCACAGTTTGGATTGTAACGCATTGTTTGTGGCAGCCAGTGTTTTTCTAAAATGAAATCAAATAGAGCATAGCAGAGTTCATTAAACATGTGAGGATGTTTTGTGAAACTCGTTTCCACATGTGCGAGTTCCTGTACTGGGTTGCAATATAAAATCTATTTATGGGTCACGGTTAAAAAGAAGTTTGAAAACACAATATGTTCACAAAGGGCAGAAAATAAAAAAGGATAAAAACCACAATAGGGTTAGTTTATTGTTTCCTTTTCTAATGTCCTAAGCTTCTGTAAAGGTAACAACAAACGGTGGTGGTCTAGGGGAGCATATGGGAAAGCACTGACTGGAATCAGACTTAACTCCGAACCCCACATATTTAGGAGCTGTTTAGCCAAGTTATTATACCTGATCCTCTGTAAACCTCCATTTCCCCATTTCTAAAATTACACCTACCTTATAGGATTGCAAAGATTAGAAACAATATTTATAAAGCACTTAACATATAAAAGGCACTCAAAAAATGTTAGCTGCTGTTTTTTTAAAATCCAATTTTAAATACAGCAATGAGTCAATACAAACCTATAGGAATTATTTTATAAAACTATAATTACCACATATTTCATCTATCATATAAATTCAGATTTACAATACATTGACCTTGTCCAAACTCCATGCTGATCTTACACCTGGCCCCTGACTATCCCTCCTCTTTCCTTCCTTCCCCTCATGCTCAATGAATGGCCTCTTCCCTGTTCTAGAATGTTCCAAACTACTCTACCTCTGGGCTTTTGCATTTGATGTGTCCACTGCCTAGGAAGATCCTCCAGATAACTACATGGTTTGCTCCTTCCCTTCATTCACGTTTTTGCTTAAATGTCATCTCTCCTGAGAAATCCTCCCCTCACTCTTCACTGCCTCACCCTACTTTATGTTTCTTCAGAGCACTGCCATATATTCATACAACCATTCTTCTGTCTCTCTTCTCACTAGAACATTCTGCTCCCTGCTGATTCCCCACCATCTAGAATAAGGCCTGGTACAGAGTGAAACTCAGTAAAAATTTATTAGATAGATGACTACTCAGTTCCATGGGTGGAATTTTTAGTTATATTTAAATAATTTGCATATTGAAACATGATATAAACTTTTATGACTGAAAACAAACTTGAGTGTCAGGGGAACAGCAGAAGCATGAGAAAGTCACCATCACACCAGCTAAACAGCACATCACCGACACAACATACCTTTTGCTTCCTTCATCGTCTGAGACACAATTCTTCGGAGCGTCTGATCGACTTTATGAAGAATGTTAGTTGAACATATCATTCTGTCTGTTTCCTATGTAATACAGACATTGTTATTGGAACAATTATACAGTTGTATAAAAGAAATGGCTAAAGTGTAGGTGATGCATATTTGAAGGGACTAATAAGTGGCTTTTTTTTCCTGTTTGTTACTCTTCCCTAGGAGAGAGTCCAAATGAATTACATCCCATTATAAACTGGTTTCCATCTAGGCAGTGATATGCTAGTGAATGTCTAATAACTGGCCCTCCAGAGAAAAACAAACCCCAAACCTATCTGTTGTGCTTGCCAATTTCTGTGGTGTAAATATTCCCATTCTTGCACATTTTAAGCTACCAACATAATGTCAACAGGCTCCAAGGTTTCTGAAAGTGTAACTGGCTTTCGCCAGCCAGCACAAGCTGCCAGCAGTGCACACTGCAACCAGTGTCAGCAGCTGGATGCTGGTGAGGTGCCCATAAGTGACACAGCACCTCTCATGTTTTACTCACCTTTTATTAATATGTTCAGCCCAGAAAGATCTTCCTGTGAAAAGCCGTTCCTTTTCATTTATACTAAATCTATACTGGAAGACTTACCTTTTGTTCCACATTGTCCTCAACATATTTCACTGGATTTTCCAAAGCAATACGCAATAAGTCAGTCACCTCCAGGCTATAGAGAAAGTGGGATAAAATTCAATAAATCCATATATCAAACATCTGTTTTTTAACAACTTGTATTTATGAACCCTAAATTGAATTCTAGAGGAATAAAACGGCTATAATCCAAGATCCTTAACAAAAGGAAAATGTCTAAATGGTACAGAAGCTACCTGCAAAATCCAATGTAGTAGCTCAAAACAAATTGTAAGCTAAAACCCCCTCATTTAAAAAATAATTCATTTCTGAAGACTAGTATCAATAAGCTTTGAAAAGTCATTCTCTCCTTCCCTATTAAGAGCTGCACTGTAGGCTACAAGAATTCAATTTTATTCCATAAAGATGCTCAGTCTTTTCTTTCTGGTTTCTGCGTATCCAGTAAGGATATGGATTAGCAAAGTTTCTCACTGACCAAGGGTCCACGGAGGTTTGATGCAGAATTCATTCATTCATTTAACAATATTTATCGAGCATCTTCTTATATGAAAAATACTGTATAACTACATATGTGAAACCATGAGCTAAGCTGCCTTCTCCAAGCCTGATAATGTAATAGAGACAGATATATTAATTAAATAAGCAAAAAATAATTTCAAACAGTGGTAAGTGGGCAAGTGGGTGAAGACAAACAAAGGGATGATAATAGCCCAGCTAATCTTCTTCACTGCAGTTAGGATGGTGAATAAAGGCAGTCAGGCATAAACATGTGGGAAGGGCAGAGGGGGTGCGAGTACGCAGGCTCTGAGGCAAGAACAAGCTGCTTGTGTTCATGCAACAGAGAAGGCCAGTGTGGGTGAGAAGAAGCAAGGATGGCGAGTGGTAGGATATGAAGTTGGAGAGTTAACCAGGGTTAGAACACATACATTATGGCAAAGAGTCTGAATTTTACTCAGAGTACAGGAGGTAGCACTGAAAAATTTTAAGCCAGTGAGCTCATCAAGTTAAATCTCAACCTTAAGATGATCCTTCTTATATTGAAAAGAGCCCAGGTTCTGAAGTGAGTGAGACTGCACTGGGTCTAAATTCTTGGCTTTGCCACTTACTACCTGTGTATATTACTTACTTACCTGGGCCTCAGTTATCCCTTCTATAAAATGGTGATATAGTTTTTACCCTTAGAGGGATGTTGTGAGAATTGAATAAGACTATATAAAGAAAGTATTCAGAACATGGCCTGTACATAGTATGTGCTC
Source organism: Cheirogaleus medius (assembly GCA_008086735.1). Classification (NCBI taxonomy): domain Eukaryota; kingdom Metazoa; phylum Chordata; class Mammalia; order Primates; family Cheirogaleidae; genus Cheirogaleus; species Cheirogaleus medius. The sequence goes on from VBSM01003144.1 coordinate 6,567,435, forward strand.
AATAGCTGTTGCCATTATTATTTCATAAAAGCCTGGGAAAGATACATTTATCAGATCATCTTTCAATTTCCAATACACCAGACTGCAGAGAACCCCTTTATAGTTACACTGTGACTATTTTGGATATGAGCACAGGTGATGAGGTTCTTAAGTTCTGCGACGAAAGGGCAGATTATGGTAAGGGCTGGCAGTGACACTAGAGAAGCCCCTATTCTCTCCTTGCTTCTAGCAAGGACTGGGTCTCATGGGTCTCAAGGCAATGATGATAACCTTATGCTGCGCTCATGGGATATCTCAGTAGCTCAACCAGCTGTCTACTTCCAAAGGAAACAATTTTAAGTATTCCAGGAAAAGTAGCAATCAACCAGCTATGTGCCTGCTTCAAGTTTCAGGACATTATAACAAGTTAAAATTAGAAACTGCACCCGTAGCTTATTTCATAAACTGTCTAAACAGTCAACTGATTCAAATTTTGTTTCTTTGGTTTTTTTTTTTAATAGTGTGTTAATGTTATAAAGTGCATGGAAACTGTATCCTAGGAACTAAACATTTTGTGGAATGAGTTTAAAAACAGCCTTTTAAAATTGCTGATCCTTCATAAACAATATGCAGGAACTAAGGAAACATGAGCAATATACCTCTAGAACTGCACTGCCTAATAGCATAGCCACTAGCCACGTGAAGCTATTTAAATTTAAATTAATTAAAATTAAATTGAATTAAAAATTCATCAGTTCTACTAGCTACTTTTAAGTGCTCAACAGTCGAATGTGGCCAGTGGCTACCTTATCAGACAGTGCAAACACAAAATATTTCCATCATCAGTAAAATTTCTACACAAGCAGTGTTAACTATGGTGAGCTCTAAGGCAAATTAGGACCCAGTAACAGTTCCACTCTTTCACACATTTCTTTCTATAAGAAAACTACCAGGCACCCTATTTAGACTGAGCTATTTTAGCAAGAGTATCACAGATGTGTTCTACTGTGAGTTTCCTACTCCGACTTCTGGGAGGCAGTATAATCCTAATAGTTAAGAGCAGGCATTTGCAAACAAACTTGGGTTCAAATCTCAGCCATTACAAGCTCGGTGATCCTGGACAAGCTAAACGTTACCATTTCAGTTTCTTCTTCCACACAAAGGGAGAAATAACAATATCTCTCCAAGGCCTATGTGAGGATTAAACAAGCCAACACAGGTAAGGCATTTAGCCCAGTGCCTGGCCCAGGGAAGCACCCACAGAAAGATGGCTCTGATTAGAATACCTGGCCTCCGAAGCACATGCTGGACTCTGAATTGTGAGGCTGTTGTGTTCCCAAGCATTTTTCTCAGGGTTGGGCTTTTCTATCTTTCTTTCCATCAGGTGGATGGTCTCAGCAGGTAGTGCCTGTGGTCTCTGGCCATTCCTCTGTAAACAGGTCTCAAGAGGACAATCTAAAAAGAGCTGGCAAAAGCCTAATGAATCTGAAAATAGTTTAAAACCATAAAATTATTGGTAAATTGTATTTCTAAAATATGAAATATATATATTAGATAAATTATGCCAACTACAGTAGGAAAAACTCCATTTGCAATAGTGAACATCTAGCTTTTAAACTTAAGTAAATCCACCTAAATCTCCTAATCCAATTAAATCCTCAATGAAGACAGCAGTGATTTTGACATGTGAATATATGTTTCTGTGTGTAAGAAAAAATGTTTTAATTACATTTCCGAGCCAGTTGGTAGACTTCATATCTCATACTTTGATAATAAAAGTTGTCATCTAAAATCAAAAGCAAAGGTCTAGAAACAGCAGTTTTCATTAAGAGGTAGCAAGACTGGGCCTCAAACGCTGCAGAAAATATCAGATCTTGATCCTTTAAGCAGGTGATGAAATCTTCCCACATGGCTTCAGTCCTCTTGGGTGGGGCAGACATTTGACATCCGCTAACGACAGCCATCAAGAAGTATTCCAGATACTTCAACAGTTCCTGTCGAAGCAATTTCCACTGAGATGGCTACAAAAGACCAAAGAATTGCAATTTATATTAGGCCAGTGGGGTGGTCACCTGGCCTCACTGCCACCAGGTCTCATATGAAAATTTAAGCTCACAATACTGAACCATTTGTAGTTCTCTAACACTGCAATCCCCAACTCCCTAGACTTCGGACCAGTGACAGTCTGTGGCCTGTTAGGAACCTGGCCGTACAGCAGGAGGTGACTGCCCGCAAGCAAGGAAGCTTCATCTGTATTTAAAGCTACTCCCCATCACTCACATTACTGCCTGAGCTCCGCCTTCTGTCAGATCAGCAGCGGCATTAGATTCTCATAGGAGTGTGAACCCTACTGTAAACTGTGCATGCAAAGGATCTAGGTTGCAGCTCCTTATGAAAATCTTATACCTGATGATCTGAGGTGGAGCTGAGACGGTGATGCTAGCACTGGGGAGCAGCTGCAAATACAGATTATCATTACCAGAGAGGTTTGTATAATTATTTCATTACATATTACAATGTAATAATAATAGAAATAAAGTACCCAATAAATATAATGTGCTTGATTCATCCTGAAACCATGCCCCCAACCCCGATCCCTGGAAAAATTGTCTTCCATGAAACCGGTACTTGGTGCCAAAAAGGTTGAGGACCACTGCTCTAACACATTTGGTTTCTCATGCCTCCATGCCTTCATATATACCATTCCTTCTGCCTCGAAAACTTCTAGTTAATGATACTGGTGCTGTATTAAACCTTCTCAGACTCAACCATGCAGAAGGCAGGTAGGCCCCTACCGTGCCTATCATGACACCCCATTCTTGTACATATTATGTCCCCACTCTAGCAGGGCTTCCACTGTTTAGGCATTTGCATCTCTCTATTTCCCTGCTAAATCACTAGCCCACTGAATACTCAGCATCAAGCAGAGGGTCTGGCATCTAACATATTCCAGAAATGTATATTAAATGGATGAATGACTGAATGAGTGAATAACGGAAAGAATTTATTTACTATCCAGGAGAAAGGTGCAGCCAAAATTAAAATTAATACCCGCAGAAATAAAATAGTCTGGCTGCAGGTTTGCCCTTGAAATTAGAAAGGTCGTGGACAGCAAGAAAATCAGTTGAAAGGTCCCTGGGGTAAGATGAAAATACCCCAGGCTAACGATTAGGTTGGTATGGGATGAGGAAAGATAGAGGAAGCAGATTGAGGGGGATAAAATAAGTAGTTTGAGAATATAAGTACTCTTGTGTTGGTCAAGGGCTGTGGAGAGCACTGACATAGTTAAGAAGTCAAGGCTGGGGGTAAACAGGAGGACAGGAGATTGAGGTCTCTCTCCTGTTTGTCCATGCTTTAGCACTCCATGGAGATTATACCACATACAACAAATACATATCAGTTAAACCCACTAAACAAGAAACATGTATCACTTCCTAAAAGGTGAGATTTTCTATTCATGGTGATCAGATGAGTTCCAGGGCCTTTGTCTGTAGAGGAAGGGTGGACTAAGTACATAAGTGAGGAAAAAGCCAGGCAATATGACAATCTCTGTCAACAACTTTCAGCTTTCTCCTAAGTGGTGAAAATACTATCGTCCAAGTAAATCCTGGGCTACCCTGATATTTACCTCACAATTAACAAAGAATAAGGAAGTAGAAAAACATTGCTGGAGAGGCCCAGAATTTTTCCATGCACCAAATATACTGTATTTCTGCATATGTACTTAGAGAGTGGAGTCACATCATATTTGCATTTGATTATGTAAATTCATTTACATTCAAAAACTAAACAACAAAAATTTTAAAATTTCAGAATATTCCAAAGGGTATTTGCGTCTGGTGTAAGCCTTAGAGGCATAAATCTACTCTTCCCCCAGTGGTCTCAGCTTCCATATGCTTCTCTGAGAAGATGCATCTCACTGTGTTGAGTGTGAGTTGATGGCTTAAGTATGTACGTGGAACAGACAAGTTGGTCCCTAAATACGAGTCCATTACTTCCCCTGGTGGTCAACTAAGAAATAGCCATCTTTTCCAATGCCGGCAGAGGGAGATTTCCCCTGAAATGAATGAAGATTAAGCTTCAGAGGCCAGACCCTTCATTAGTTCAGACTCACTCTATCGTCCTGCGAAGGACCCTGACAATTCTGTTATCTTCTTAAAGATGGTTCCTCAAATTGTATAAACTTCAAGCCCCACAAAACCTGGATGTGCCCATGGCTAGATGTTAAACTGGCTATGTTGGAATTTTAAGAGATTCTTTCCCTGTCCTAAGGAGAAACTGCCCTAGGGATTTTCCAAGAGTTAATTTGACTACAGGGGATTTCCACTTGCAAGCTCACTTAAGAATCTAACCTTGTGTTAAGACTCCATAGTACAGAATACACAATACATATATGCACCAAACATACATACAAACCTCTACAACGCATCATTCTAAAACGGTTGCTTTGTAATTGTTTTATAATATAACCAACTCATTCACTCGTTGCAATAACTATGTTAACCCCGCTGCACTTTTCTCAAACTGTCTGTCCTCTTGTCGGGGCGTCTTCTCCCACACCAGGCACTGCCAACTACACAACGGGCGCGCAAAGCAAATAACCAACATGACACACGCCTGCGCGAACGCGCAGCCGCTTCCACTCCGCCCCGCCCCCCGCACTGACCGGCGGCCGCGCGTCCGCCCCATCGAGAAACGCCTCGGGGATGACGTCATCATAAGCGACAACGCAGACGGCCCAGCCCTGCTCCTGCCGCAGTCGCTGGCCGAGGGCTCGTGCGAAGGTCGACTTTCCTGCTGCGGGCAGGCCGCAGAGGACGCAGAGCGCTAGCTTGCGCGGCCCCTCGCTGCCGGTTCCTCTGGCGCCGTCGGCGGTCTTCATACCGCCCAGGGAAACCGCAGGAGGCTGGAAAGGCGTCTCTCGCGCCGTCTGTCAGCCGCGCACGCGCAATGCCTCCCACCGCCGTGCTGCGCCACCTGGTGCCGCTGTGGGGAATAGGCGGGGCTTCCAGTCCATAGGGGATGCGTGGTCCTCGCTGTTTCCGAGGTTGCCCCGGTGGTCACCTGAGCCGCTGGGGCCGAGCATCGGTGAGGCCAGACCTCGAGGCTGGGGAGACCGCGGCTCTATGTTTCCTATCTCCTGGACATTCCTGAAGGGGGTCACGAGTTATGATTAATCTTCAAACAGAATCATCCCGCTAGAAACTTGCAAGCCATTGGGATTTTCGCCTACGTTTTGCTGTTATGAGGTCTTCCGGCCCAGGAAAATCTCAGAAGAGACTTTAAGAGTTTTTTTCCAGCAGTCTTTGTAAGGTAAATTACTGGAAATCAAAGAATAATAGGCGAAGCTCACAGTCCAACGACCGTGCTCCGCTGCCCTTCCTGAACGGTGCGGTGACAAAGTAAATATTAGTTATTGCGCTCTAATGCCACCAGTTGGCAGCAAGTGAAAGGAAATAAGGGCAAGAAAGGAACATCCTTAGACCTCAATCCCAATGTATGCAAGCAGAGAACAACAGGTATTTTACTGTTAAAAAAAAAATACTAAGCTGTGGAGAGGTACAAAATTTTTGCGTGGGAATGTACTGTAGAAAAATTGAATTCAGATTCTAGTTTCCCCCGTATTTTAGGAGATGATTACTTCTTACTCATAAGGAATGTGTTAAAATGTGGTGAACACGTGAGTATAGAATCAATGTATATACTGCGTCGAAATACGACCAATAACCTGCTGTTAAATCTGACACAATTTGTGATTACAACGCACATACACATAATCTTTGATTGAAAGTGAAAGTGAAGTTAATTTACTCTTCATTTCATGACATATTTGTTATTGGTCCAGGACAAGGTCCTTAATTTACCATTCTCTTTTATACTCCATCCACCACATCCACACCCGTTTAACCCCTGCAGGCAACCTTTTTTTTTTTCCTTTTTAACATTGTTATTTTTGTTTTGTCTATTTTTTAATAGACTTTATTTTTTAGGGCAGTTTTAGTTTTAGGTTCACAGCAAAACTGAGCAGAAAGTACAGAGTTCTCATATACCCCCTCTCCTCCACATTCACAGCCTGCCCTACTATCAATGCTCCTCACCAGAGTGATACATTTGTTATAATTGATCAACCTACACTGACACATCATTATCACCCAAAAGCCATAGTTTACATTGGGGTTCACTCTTGATGTTGCACATTCTATAGGTTTGGGCAATGTAAAATGACATGTATCCACCCATATGGAACAGTTTCTCAGCCCTAAAAATCCTCTGTGCTCCACCTATTCATCCTTCCTATCCTCTAACCCCTGGCACCACTAATCTTTTTATTGTCTTCATAGTTTTGCCTTCTCCAGAATGTCATATAGTTAGAATCATACAATCTTCTTAGATTTGCTTTTTTCAGTTAATAATGTATACATTTAAGTTTCCTCCATGTTTTTTCATGGCTTGATAGTTCTTTTTAGTGCTAAGTAATATTCGAATGCCTGGATATACCACTGTTTATTTTTCCATTCACCTCATCTTGGTTGTTTCCAAGTTTTGGTGATTAAATATCTTGGTGCAGGTTTTTATGTAGAGATAAATTTTCAACTTATTTGGGTAAATACCAAGGAGAGTGATTGCTGGATCATATGGTAGGAGTAGGTTTAGTTTTGTAATAAACGCCAAACTGTCTTCCAAACTGACTGTACCATTTTGCATTCCCACCAGCAAAGAATGAGACTTCCTATTGCTCCACATTCCCCCAACATTTGGTGTTGTCAATGTTTTGGGTTCTCACTATTCTAATAAATGTGTAGTGGTATCTCCTTGTTCTTTTAATTTGCAATTCCTTAATACATATGATGGTGAGCATCTTTTCATATGCTTATTTGCCATCCACCATCCATATGTCGTCTTTGGTGTGGTGCCTGTTCAAATCGTTTTGCCCTTTTTTTTTTTGAGGCAGGGTCTCCCTATGTTGCTCAGACTGGTCTCGAACTCCTGGGCTCACGTGATCCTCCTGCCTCAGCCTCCCAAGTAGCTGAGATTACAGGAGCACACACCTCACCCAGGTTCTTTTGCCCATTTTAAATTGGGTTGTTTGTTTCCTTAGTGTTGAGTTGTAAGTGTTCTTGGTACATTTTGGATAATAGTCCTTTATCAGATGTCTTTTGCAATTATTTTCTCCCAATCTGCAGTTTATCTTTTCATTCTCTTGATAGTGTCTTTTGCAGACCTGAAGTTTTTAATTTTAATGAAGTCCAGCTTATCAATTACTTCTTTCATGGATTATGCCTTTGGTGTTATAGCTAAAGAGTCATCACCAAACCCAATCTTCTTGATTTTCTCTTATGTTTTCCTCTATGAATTTTATAGTTTTGTGTTTTATATTTTTTTCTATGGTCCATTTTGAGTTAATTCTTGTGAAGGCTATAAAGTCCTTGTCTAGATTTTTTTTTTTTTGCATGTGAGTATACAGTTGTTCCAGCACCAAAGATCAGTTGACTGTATTTATGTGGGTCTGTTTCTGAGTTCTCTATTCTTTTCATTGATCTATTTCTTTTCTGGTACCATATTATCTTGATTACTGTAGTTTTATAGTAAGTTTTGAGGTCGAGTATGACAGTTCTCCAACTTTGTTCTTCTACATCAATATTATGTTGGGTATTCTAGATCTTTTGCCTCTCTAAACTTTAAAATCAGTTTGTCAATATCCACATAACAACTTGCTGGGACTGATTGGGATTGTGTTGAATCTATAGAGCAAGTTGGGAAGAATTGACATCTTGACATGTGACATCTTGATAATAAGTATTACTAGCCATGAACATGGAATATGTCCTTTTATTTCTTTTTTTTTTTTTGAGACAGAGTCTCACTCTGTTGCCCGGGCTAGAGTGCCGTGGCGTCAGCCTAGTTCACAGCAACCTCAAACTCCTGGGCTCAAGCGATCCTTCTGCCTCAGCCTCCCGAGTAGCTGGGACTACAGCCATGCGCCACCATGCCCGGCTAATTTTTTCTATATATTTTTAGTTGGGCCAATTAATTTCTTTCTATTTTTAGTAGAGACGGGGTCTCGTTCTTTCTCTGGCTGGTTTCGAACTCCCGACCTAGAGCGATCCGCCCACCTCGGCTTCCCAGAGTGCTAGGATTATAGGCATGAGCCACCGTGCCCGGCACTTTTATTTCTTTTTTGATTTCTTTCATCAGAGTTTTGTAGTTTTCCTCATATACATCTTGTGCATATTTTGTTAATTTTATCCCTAACAAAAAGAAGTTTTAAATTTAATTGTGTTTCTAATTTCAAATTCTACTTGTTCATTGCTGGTATTAGGAAAGCAGTTGATTTTTGTGTACTAATTTTGTATCCTACAACCTGGTAACTGTGGGACCTGTGACCAGAAAGAGAGGAAAGGGAGGAGAGGAGGTAAAACCCAAGTGGTCCTAGCTGACAGGGAAGTTAAGTTCCACTAACCACCTTGCTGAGAAGTATACTCCTGGGTAAAAGGCAGGTCATATACAGTAAGAACTTAGTTTATGTAAAATCAAGATAGTTAAAACATCTAAACCGTGGTATTACTAAATGAATATGCTCAAGAAAATTAATACTCTAAGTCACTCTTTTCTAAAATGTACTTTTCAAGTATGTGTTGGTTCATAATCTTAAAACAGATTTGCCCATGAAGCATGAACAAAGGTAGAGGAAACTGGGTGGTAGGCAGAGGCTCTTAAAGAGAATATTGAATTCGTTCATATTGATAAATTGTAATAAACTGCTTAAAATAGATGAGCTAAAAAATTGCATAGTTTATCCTAGTGATCTTGGTGGGATGTTTACAACATATATTTTATGATTAATTTCAAGAGGAAAATAAAGCAAAAAATAATTTGCAACTCATGATAAGAGCAATTTATCATATTAAGATTGAGGTCATTACTTGAAGGTTAATGTAGGATAATTAAAAACAAAAGATTGAGGTCAGCTCTGAACCATAACTACCCAGGCTTTGAAAAGAAGTATAAGATTGAATTTATTGGTTTTGCCTTTTTCTGCTCCTTGCTGTCAACTAACGCTCACCAAACTATCAATTCCATATAGCAAACCTGTACTCACTACCTCCACCAGGCAAAAAAATAATTCCTAATCTCAGCAAGTTTACAGATAGTAGGGAACACAAATATGTAAATTGGCAAAGTCTGAGAACAAAAGAGAATTATAGAATTATAACACCTAAAAAAGTGTAAGTGTAGCACAGAAGAATTAATTTAATTCTATAGCAAAGTGGAGGTCAGCTTGGTTTTGAACGATAAACAGGAATTTCCCTATTGAAAAGAAATGGTATTCTAGGTAGAGGGAAAAGCACAGCAAAGGTAGAGGAAACTGGGAGTTAGGCTGGGGTCAGAAGAGGAAGGGCTTTGTATGCCATGAAGGTGTTGATGATTCAGTCAGGAGCATCAAACACCACAAGGAGCAGAGGGCAGTGCAGAGAATGAAATGGAGGTGGAGAATAAAGGCTAAGAACCAGTAAAGAAACTCCTGAAATTGTTCAGATAAAGCTAGTGCTTGAAAACAGAAGCAGCAGAGATGAATGAAAGACAGTAAAGTTTTTCTTTAAGAAAATGAAGACTTGGTGATTTACTGGCTGTATGGGAATAAAAACAGTAGACCATAGGAGTCTTTAGTTTTCTGATTGCTGGTCATTGCACTTTAAGGAAGTCAAAATCCAGTTTTCAATATTGATCTTAGTGATGAAATTGCAGATAAGTGTTTCTAAAGAAGAGCCTATTTTTCTTTGGATTGTCCACATATGTTAACATGGATCAAAGTTAATTTATGACTACAGGAAGTAGGACATATAGAACAGAAATTATGATGAAGACAACTTGAGTCTGGAGTGTTAAAAAGATCTTTGCAAATTAGGGACTTTAATGTTTTGTATTCTGTACATAGTAGACCACTGGTAGGGTTTCTATCTTTCAAACTAGGTGAATTCACTTACCATACATTCAGTCATTTTTCCCTCCCTGACACAGGTAAACAGAATGCAAAAGATCACTCTGTTCCCATTTTTAGCTAGAGGGTACATGTTCCACTATATAAACTCAAATGAAAACGTAAGCAAAAAGAAAAAAATTAATTCGCACTGAATCATGAAAGTTTAATATTCACACAGAATATTAAAAGTTCTGAGACAAAATTATAGTGAGCAAAAATGTTACTTTCTAAAGACTATACCACCTTAAACACAACTTCGACATTCCCTTTTCTATAATCTAATTTCCTTTTACCTTTCAAAAGATGCAAAAATAATCTGCACAAACTTCTACAGGAAGACGATGAGGGCGAGGACACCATCTACGTTCCCATCCCGCAGGGCGTCTGGAAAGTTCCATCTCCCACTTCTCTGCATCCAAACCTTAAAGATCCTTCAAGTGCGGGTTCAGAGTCTACTTCAACAGACACCCGAGGTCCCCTTTCCGCACACTCTTCCCAGTGCCAGAAGTGCCGAGCTCACCATGCAGTCCCTGCCTTTGGCCTCCGGTCTTTTTCGACCTTTAGATTTCTGTTACCCAGGGCGTCCAACCCTGACTACCCCGATTCCTGCGGCCATTGGGACAGTCCGGCGGGACCTGACGGCGCCTGGCAAAGCCCCACGCGGCCCCGTAGGGCCACTGACGCCGTTCAACCCCAAACCCCACCATCTCCTCAACTCCCCTCTGACGTGAGAATCTGTGAGGCGGAGCGAAAGTGGATCAAGAGTGAAAATAATAATCCGAATCGACAGCCCGTCCGCCGCGCTCGCCGCCCCAAATGCCACACACTGCATGGACGGGAGGCGGGAAAGGCCGCGGAATCCACTCGAAGGTAACGAGCTCGAGAGTCGCTCCTCTAAGTCGCGTGAAGCGACGAGGCCACGCCTACGTAACTACAGACTCTCCTCATTGGACCAACTCTCCCCGCTAACGGTCGTCCGCGCCGCCTGCTATTTCCCTAGGACCAACGTCGAAAAACTACCCTCGTGCCCGCGCCCAGCGCACCGCGCCTGCGCACAGTCTCCAGCGGTAGACTCCGAGGAGCTGTCAGTGCGCATGATCCACCCTTGATCTCTGCTCCGCTGATTTTGAACGCGGTTCCTGAAGCCCCATGGCTTGCGCATGCGTGCCTATGGTAGCTGCTTCTGTCCCCATAAAAGCGAGAAGCGGCGGGTATTTGCTGTGGGGCTTGCCGGAAGTCGCTCTGCTCTGTTTCTTCCACGCTGCTCTGGCGGAAACTCAAGCACTGGAAGAGAGGTTCCGGGGCTGGCCTGGTCTGGCCTGGCTGGAGGCGGCAGAATGGAGACTGAGGACGCGGGACTGAGCCGCCGTCCGACGTTGGCCTCTTCCTGGGATGCCGCACGCGGGGCCCTGACCCAGAGTCTCCTTTGCTCCCAGGCTGGTCTCGACTTCGAGACCCGCGACTTCGACTGCGAAGAGCTGCTGGCGCCGCCTGCTTCGGGGTGCGCCGGGCTGGGGTTGCTGCGCCGGGTGACAGACACGCTCCTGGGGGAGGCGGGCACCGCGACCGGGGAGGCTCTGTGTCCGGGGTCCGGGAGCAGAACCGGCGCCGGCTCTGTGCGGGGAAGCGGCGGCGGCGAGGTGGAGTCGAGGTCCGGGTTGGGCCGGGGGCAGAAAGCGGTGGGCGGGGGTCCGGCCGGGAAGTGGCCGCTGCTCCGGGGGCGCAGGAGAGCGGGAGAAGGTGACCTGGACTCTCGGAATTCATAAACATGCCCCTGTGTCAGGCATGATGGCTCGTCAGTTCTGTCAAAATCAATCCGCCCATCTCCCCCGGAGCAGATAAGCCTCCTGTCGACACAAACTGGCTTTTTGAAAAGTCCAGCTGTACAGGAGCGCCGTCAACTTAAGTTTGGAAAAGATACACTTTTGTCTTTTGTTGTATTCTGTTCTCCACTCCTGTGCACACAGTAGCTGTCCGGTAAATGTATTTAATTATCTGAGACTCAGTCACAGGGATTGAGTAGAATGTGATTGAGGGAAAAGCATGGAGGGGAAAGCCCTGACGTCTGACGCCTCCCTTTCTTTATGAATTCTGTATTGAGCATTTGTGGGTGCTTGGACCCCAAGGGCAAGTGGAAATGAGTTAGAAGAAACACCCATGGCCTGATAAGTGGGTTTTGAGCGGCGTTCAGAGAAGTCTACCGTGTAATGTTTTTACCCATTTTCTTCTCAGGCAGGATCTGGTGATTTTGAAGAGAAGCCTGAGCAGCCAAGATGAAAGCCCCTGCTTCCTCTACCTGAGGTGTGACCCTGACCGAGGTGAAGAAATCGTTTCTGTGGGCATTCTCAGTTCTGCAAGAAATATGGAAGTATACTTAGGAGAGGAGTACTGCGGAACCAGTCGGGGCAAGAATGTTGGTACTGTCCTGGATGACAGGTTTGTGACTTGTACAAGTCAAAGTATTCCTCTGAAGCAATGTTTTTATTTTCCCACAGCCTTTGTGGTATTTATTGATTATCTGACATGGATGCCATGCCTTAGGGGAGAGAAGATAAAAACCAGTAGACATAGAAGGGTTAGACTATTGAGGGATCTCATAGGCTGTCTAGATCAGCTTTCTCATTTTTATGAATGTGGAGATTGAGTTAATAAAGGGGAGGTGAGTTGGTAGAGGGTCATGCTAGTTATAAATGTATACAGACAATAGTGCAGTCCTTCTTGCTGCTTCTTGGCTAGCTCCGTAAACACAATGGCCTGTTTTCCAAATTAATTTGGCAATCAGTCTGGAGCTTTGAACACATTTTTTTGTGAGGAAGCCCATTACAAATGGTGCACAAACCCCACCGGTGGCTCACGCCTGTAATTCTAGCACTCTGGGATGCCAAGGTGGGACGATTGCTTGAGCTCAGGAGTTCCAGACCAGCCTGAGCAAGAGCAATACCCAATCTCTACTAAAAATAGAAAAAATTAGCCTGGCATGGTGGCGTGCCCCTGTAGTCCTAGCTACTCAGGAGGCTGAGGCAAGAGGATCGCTTGAGCCCAGGAGTTTAAGGTTGCCCTGAGTTATGATGACACCACTGCACTCTACCGGGGCAACAAAGCAAGACTGTCTCAAAAAAAAAAAAGAATGGTACACAAACCCATATCAGCCTATTTAATCTGTGATTCAGTCTCTTACAGATTCTTATTTTCTCTAGTCGCTTATAGGAAGATTCTACACTAATCTCTCAAATATAAACCGGAATACGAACTATTTTATGTATTGTGCATATTGGAATAGTAATACATGATGCGGTGTTAGTAACTGGGTCATTTGAGACAAGATCTCAACTCTGTCCCTTACCAGGCATACTAAATCTCAGGATTTAAGCAATGACCTGGGGACAGTTTATTTTGATGTTTTTCCCAAAGCAGTATGGTTTGTTGCAGACAGTTTATTTTTAAATGCTAGTATTAAAAATGATAATCTATAAAAGCGAAAATAATTTTACTTTTATTTTTAGTGAAAACAAAATTATTTTCTACAAAAAATATTTAAAATTGGAGTCCTTGTCTCATGCATGTAAAATAAAGGTAAGTTATCACTAATCTAAATTAACTAATTTGACAGTTGCAAATGTTTATGTATAGTACATACTTATTTACTGTAGGTTTATTAAAACAATTAGTCCAACTTGGTCCCTGCTGATCTTTATATAAAACTATGGTGCCAAGGAAACCACATTTTGGTTTTGGGCCCGTTATATAAGAAAGACTAGAATTAAGGATAGGTTATGGAGAAGAGCACCTAAAAGTTGAAGGGATTTGGACTGGTGTCTTGAATATGAAAAATATTGTTGAGGTGAACTTTAGTGATAATCATCAGAGTTAGCCTAGAATATTAATTCAGCTTTGTTGCTGACTGGCTGAGTGACCTTGGGCAAATCTTTTCATTTCTTTGGACCTACCTCTTGGTTAAATTAGGGAACTGAAAAAAATAAAGCATTGTATTCTTTTTGTCTCCACATTACTTTATGCAAGGTTATAAGACTTATTTTAAGAATAAGGAAAAAGTTAGTGATTCTTAAGCAGGCAACTAGCAAACTTACAGAATGGATTGTTCCAAGACATTGTTTTAGGTAGTGTACATTAATAGCTCCCTGCTTGAATAAATTACCTGGCTCATACCTATAATCCCAGCGATTTGGGAGGCTGAGGTGGGAGGGTTGCTTGAGCCCAGGAGTTCAAGGCTATAGTGAGCTGTGATCATGCTCTCCAACCTGGGCAACAGAACAAGACCCTGTCTCTAAAAAAAATATTTTAAATAAAGTGATTTATTCAACAAAAATTTGAGTGCCTTCTGATGCCAGATTACTAGACACTTAGGAATCAACAGTAATAAAATAAATTGGAATTATTGCCTTTGCGTTGCTTATATTCTAGTGGGAAGTGACAGATAATAAGCATGCTTGATAAATAAAATTGTACTAAATTTGATGGTGAGAAAGGCCACGAGAATTAAGAAGCAGAAAGGGCATAATACAGAGGTTGAGAGGTGGATGTGTAAATTTAATGGAGTATTTCCTTAGTTGTTGAGGACAGTCATGTCTTTGGTGTTGTGGGTCTGGTTGGACCTGTGTCTTTGTGTTACATACGATGAGTGTTTTTTTTGTAACTGTTCTATGGAATATGTGAGTGCAAAGCGTCATTTCATTTTGAGAGGTCCCCAGCCTGCTAAAGCTTTTCTGGTGCAGTGGTATATGAAAATGAAAAAAATAGTCACTGATGCATATTTTGGGGTGTTTACTGGTAGGTACTGGAAATTTTAACACATAATCACAACAACCATGTGGAACCATTCTTATTATCCCCTCATTTTACTCCCAACTCAGGTTGTGGCATTTGCTCAGGATCATACAGGCTGTAAGCAGCAGAATCATAAGAGAACCCCAGTCTATCTGATTCTCAGTCCTGTTTTTTTCCGCTTTGCTACTCTTGTCAATACTACACATGAAATGTCTTTCGGTTCAGAAACATGGATGAACTGAGGCAGCACAAAGCATTGGAAAGGGCACTCCTGTAAAAGCTGGAAGAACTAGGTTCTGAGCCTTTTTGCTTCCTGGGTAATCCTTTGACAAGTTAGAAAATTAATCCTGACCTTTTCTTTAATATGTACGTCAGCAGGTTATACGGCACTATCTTGGCTTTCCCTTAGAATTCTAAATGGCTGACTTATATTAAGTATTTTAGTAAACACTTTGGATAGACTTGGTAACACCCATATTTTATACTAAAGAATATTATAGCAAGCTGCAGTGTGTTAAAGTCTCAGATTGGTATAATCTATTTTTAGTTCCTTAAGTAAAACTTTAACCTCCTTTTATGTATTAGGTGTATTTTTTTAAGTTTGAAAACTTAAAAAACATTGTCTTATATTTATTCTTCTGAACTTCATAATAAATTGAAAGTTCTGACCATTACTATTTTAGGGAAAACTTAAAAATGAAAATATATTTAAAGTTTATATTTGCTTTCCTGAATACTCTACTCTTGCTAATTTAATAAAAAGTGACCTTAAATAGTGAATATTCTTTAATGTCATTATTTATTTTCCTGAACTTTTGTATTGTAATAGTTGCTGTCCTTTGGTGAAAAGCAGAGTGTGTTAATCTGTAAAGTTGTGGTACACATGAGACCGATTTCAGCAAATTCTTCAACAAGCTCTCCAGCTCTGGGATCAAGGATAGACCTAGACAAGGTTCAAGCCATAATGGAGTCCATGGGGTCAAAGTTATCACCTGGAGCTCAGCAATTGATGAGTATGGTTAGGTTTCAACAGCTGGTAAGTCGAAATGGATTTCTTCCCAGATACCTTTAAAAATTTGAAAACAATGGCTTTTTATAAAGACATGTAGTGACTTAATTTTTTTCTTTTTATTAATTTAACTGTTATCTTTATTTTCATAAAAATTGTATTTGATAGACTTACCCCCTAACAAAACATTTTGACTACAGATCTTCACACTTTTTCATGAATTTATTCACTCATTCAGCAAGTATTAAGCACCTTCACAGTGAACAAGGTTTGAACACTTTTGAGGTTGCAGTGATGATCAGTTAGTCTACAGCCTGTCTTTAAAGATTTTTACAATCTAGAGCATGTAAGTAGGGAGTGATGAGGTAGATTAGGAAAGGCTACGAAAAGAAGTGGCAGTTTATCTAGACCTTTGAAGACGGGTGGGTTTAGGCAAGTAAATCTGGAGGGAGGCCATTTCAGACAAAGAAAATGAGGCGGATAAAATCTTAAATGCGAGAGGAACTGGATATAACTGGGAAATGAATAGTAGTTCATTTCTCTGGAGCAAA
>VBSM01003144.1:6588324-6603180 GCA_008086735.1 Cheirogaleus medius
CCTGACCTTGAGTGATCCTCCCACCTTGGCCTCCCAGAGTGCTAGGATCACAGGTGTAAGCCACCACGCCCGGCCCAGATCTCATTTTAATGTTACATCCTTAATGTGACCTCTCCCAGCCACTGAGTTTAAAGTAGCATGTACCTCCAAATTTATATCATAGTTCATCAGTGCCCTTCCAACCAGTTTGTTTTTTATGTATTGGTGGCCTTGTTAGTCTCACTAAAGTATAAACTTCATGCATACAGAGACTTGTCTGTCTTGTTTATGGATCCAAGTACCTATATATATATATATATATACAGTCATGCCTCGATTTACGATTGGGATATGTTTTGAGATATGCGTCCTTATGTGCTTGTTGCTGTGCAAACATCAGAAAGTGTACTTTCACAAACCTAGATGGTATAGCCTACCTTATCTTATATGGTATAGCCTATTGCTCCTAGGCTACAAACTTGTACAGCATGTTACTCTATTGAATGCTATAGGTAATTATATCACAGCGGTATTTGTGTATCTAAACATAGAAAAGGTACAGTAAAATGCTGGGTGTGGTGACTTGTGCATGTAACCCAAGCTACTCAGGAGGCTGAGGCAGAAGGATTGCTTGAGGCCAAGGAGTTTGAGAACATCCTGTTTCACATTGTGAGACCTCAATATCTAAGACAAAAAATTTAAATTTTAAAAAAAGTACAGTAAAAATATGATATGAAAGATTTAAAATGGTGCACCTATATAGGGCACTTAGCACGAATGGAGCTTTCAGGACTGTCAGTTGCTCTTGGTAAGTCAGTAATTTCTAAGTGAATGTGAAGGCCTAGGAGATTAGTATAGACTCTATAAACACTGTGCACTTAGGCTATGCTAAATTTATAAAAGCATAATTTTCTTTCTTCAATAATAAATTAACCTTGGCTTATTGTAACTTTTTTACTTTGTAAACTTAACTTTTTTAAACTTTTTGACTCTTCTGTAATAACACTGAACTTACACATTGTATAGCTGTACAAAAATATTTTATTTCTTTATCTCCTTATTCTGTAAGCTTTTTCTATTTTTGAAGTTTTTAGTATTTTTTTACTTTTTAAATGTTTTTGTTAAAAACGAAGACACAGACACATACAATTAGCCTAGGCCCGCACATAGTAGTAATCATCAATATCGCTATTTTCCACCTTCACATCTTGTCCCACTGGAAGATCTTGGGGTAATAACATGCATGGAGCTGTCATCTATGATAATAATGCCTTCCACTGAAATACCTCTTGAAGGACCTGCCTGAGGCACTTTTACAGTTAACTTTTTTCATATATATATATATACGTAGAAGGAATATATTCTAAAATAATGATTAATGGTATAATAAATACACAAACGAGTACTGTAGTCATCTATTATCATTATCAAGTATTATGTACTATACATAATTGTATGTAGACTTTTATGTGACCAGCAGTGCAATAAGTTAATTTACACCAAGCATCGCTACATACATGAGAGTAATGTGTTATGCTATGACACCACTGGCTGATAGGAATTATTCAGCTCCATTATAATCTTAGGGGACCACCATTGTATATGGGGTCCATTGTTGACCTAAATGTCATTGTGTGGTACATGACTATATGTGCCTATCGGATTTATCACCTAAATATTTCTTGGAGATCTTCAGGGGGTAGTTTGAATGGTGATGAGATGTCAACCAGATTATGAGGGATTAGGTAGGAATTGGGTATTGGGATGAGGAGTTATTGATTGCAGATGGGTTTTTTCAAGAAGTTTAAATTACAAGAAAAAATTAGAAGATAGTTGTATAAAGGAATAGTGAGCATAGTGGAAGAATTTGTCAAGCTTGTGTGATAGGAGCTTTTTTAATAGTTCAGGGAAGTGATTTTTCAAGTGTGATCCATAGAACACCTGTGTCAAAATCCTTTGGCCTCAAACTGCAGATTTCTGGTCCTCATTTATTTACTACCTACTCAATCCCAGAGGGTGGAGTCTGGGAATCAGTATTTTAAACACTCATACCTAGGTGAGTCTATATACTTTGTAGTTTGATAATAACTTTTAGTGGAATATTTTTAAAAGGAAGAAATATTTTGTGAAATGATTTTAGAATGATTAGTTAACTATAACTAGTTTACTTACCGATTTCTATCTTTTAAAAACTTGATTTTGGAAAAAAAATGAAATTGTATAGCAAATATTTATTTTGGCTGTATCTTTAAATTTTAATATGGTTGTATTCTATAAAAAGTTTTCATTGCCATGAATTTTAATCAATACAGAGTGTTCAGTAAAAAATTAAAGTGTTTTCTCAGCTGTCATTCTGTTCCCCAGAGGTAGCCACAGGTAACAGTTTGATATATATCGTTCTATATGCATATAGAAACACACATAAGGCTATACCCCTCCCCTCCAAATCCCCAGCCAACACTTATGAGTAAGTACTGTAACTTGCTTTCTTCCCACCACTAATGCAGGGACATATGAGGGACACCCTGGGGAAGAAAGAAGGTGATCCAGTTCAATGTACTTTTAAACATGCTAATGAAAGACTTCCTTTCTAGCAAGAAAGTCCTTAGCTGAAAAATTCCTATCAGCTAGTGATGTCATAGCACAATGCATCACTCACATGTATTCTGATTCTCTAGGATTGCTTATTGTTAACATACCAGGCTTCTGTGGATTTCTAAGGCCTGGAAAAGGTCATGAAAACCTTTTAAATATTTGAGCATAAAATGGGGAAGTTTCATGGCCAAAACAGCTCCTGAGTAAGTGGTGTAATCATACACATTGTCTAGGCAGGGCTTGTCCTGGGGGAAAGGAAGGACCTGGGGACCTGCATTAGAAGTCTTGATCTCTCCCTGCTTCACCTGTGCCATGGCATTACTTGTTTTCTTGAAAGTTTTATTAAAGTTCGATACTCTTGAGTCAATGTGAGTATGAAATGCAGTCCAAACCTTCATGATATGTCAATAAATATTAGAGTATTTCTTATTTCTTTGTATTTGTAGTTCAGATTGCTGATTTTGATTTGTTTTCACTTTAGCAATTTAGAATAATTGAACAGGAATTGTATATCAAAGTATATAGTTGTCATTTAATGTTATATGAATGAAAGGATTTGCCCATTTTCACAAAAAAGCATTCAATTGTTCAGGAGTCAATACTCTTTTTCTTTTTTTTGAGACAGAGTCTTGCTCTGTTGCCCAGGCTAGAGTGCAGTGGCATCAGCCTAGCTCACAGCAACCTCAAACTCGGGCTCAAGCGATCCTCCTGCCTCAGCCTCCTGAGAAGCTGAGACTACAGGCATACACCACCACGCCTGCCCAGCTAATTTTTCTATTTTTAGTAGAGACGGGGTCTCGCTCTTGCTCATGCTGATCTTGAACTCCTGAGCTCAAGGTATTCTCCCGCCTTGGCCTCTCAGAGTGCTAGGAATACAGGCGTGAGCCAGCATGCCCGGCCATTAATACTCTTTTCTCCTTCAAAATGGCCTTATTTATTTATTTTTTCTGATTATTAAAGGTGATACTGTTTGAATATTTTATAATTAAAAAAACAAAAAATATAGAAAAATCATACTTTCATAACTCCTATAATATATTCAGATAAACTATGAATTTTCAGAAATCTCTGTATATAACATATGTAGTTTATATACACACATATACATACATATAGCTCTTTACATATTTGACTATATGGACACAATTCTATCTAAATGCTTTCATGTTGTATTATGTTGTTCAGTAATATTTTTCACTTAAAAGGATATCATAGGCCTCTTACTAAGCAATAAATACATCTTTCTGTGATTTTTATGAATATTCTGTTATACAGTCAGTTTTCTATTCATGAATATTTAAGTTTCTTCAAATTTTTTTGACAGCATGCATAGTGGTACATAGAGGGAACTTGAACATCTATTTTTGCATACTTGTTCATGTATCTTTTTAGGGTAAATTTCTCGAGTGAAGTTATTCTAGCAAAAGGTAGGCTTTTTAAATTATTTAATATGTATTTAACCATCTACTTTCAAAAGGATTTGATGTGGCTTACAAAACAATATATTCCAGGACAAGTCAAAATAAAAATTGAAAAAGCTCATATAAAAAGAAGTAGAGGAATAGCAACCAGGCACTTGGGGTTTGTTCGTTTCCTATGGTGGCATGTACTTACCTGTGAATTTCTTGATATTTAATCTAAAGAGAAAAATAATCACCTAAAGAGCTCACATCTCAGAAAATATGACTTTTTTCATTGTGGTAAGAACACTTAACGAGATATACCCTCTTAACAAATTTTTGTTAACATAAAACATATGGTACAATGTGATATTAATACCTATTGAATATCAACTTCTTATTTCCCTTTTTCCCTCAGCCTCTGGCAACCACCATTCTACTCTCTGTTTCTATGAGTTTGACTATTCTAGATACCTTATGTTAGTGAAGTGATGCATTATTTCTCCTTCTGTGACTGGCTTATTTGACTTAGTGTAATGTCCTCCAGATTCATCATTTTAAAGGCTGAATATGCAACGTTTGGGGGATGGTCATGCTCGAGGCTCTGCCTCGAGGGGGGAGGGGGGCATGGGCAATATACATAACCGTAATATTTGTACCCCCATAATATGCTGAAATAAAAAAAAAATAAATAAAGGCTGAATAGTATTTCATTGTATGTATATACCATATTTTCTTTATCAGTACCATCGGTTAATGGACATTTAGGTTGTTTTTGTGTCTTGGCTATCGTGAATAGTGCTGCAATGAACATGGAAGTGCAAATATCTCTTTTGAGATCCTGACTTCAATTCTTTTGAATATATACCCAGAAGTGGGATTGTTGGATCATATTGTAGTTCCATTTTTAATTTTTTGAGAAACCTCTATACTATTTTTCATAACCGCTATACCATTTTATATTCTTACCAATGACTAATTTTTATAATCAGTGCATTTCTTATAAACAATCAGAATACTATATGTCAGAAAATTTTACATAGCAAATATCTTTACATTTAGATTTTTCAGTTTAAATTTTCTGCCTATTTAGTGATCACCCATAATTTTGACATTGACTCTAGTACAAATATCATTACTGTTAGTTTAGATTTGTCTATTTTCTATAATATAATTTTTGGAAATACAGAGAAATAAGTGGGTTTTTCCATTATGACTGAGTAATGTTTCTTTGACCTTATGGAAAGTTGTCTAATGTTAACATTTTGTAAATATGATTATGTATAATCCATCTTGTTCCAGGAATATTCAAATATTCAGATTTATTCAAAAGTTGAATTTGAAGATAAACTGACAACAGCTTAACATTTCTCTATAAAGAGCATTTTTCCAAAGTGCAGTTCAGTAAAAGAAGTTGGATGGGAACATGACATTACAGTCGTCCCCCACCTTCTCTGGCCCTCATTATTTCCCTTTCCTTCTTTATTTTTCGCTAAAGTATTTATCACCATCTCTATCCTATGATACGTTTTCTTTCTTCCTTCCTATGTAGTCTGTCTCTTCCTATTCCCCTATCATGTAGGCTCCATGAGGTAAGGGACTTTGTTTTGTTCACTGCTGTATTTCCAGTGCCTGAAACAATACCTAGCATAGAGTAGATTTCTGGTAAATGTTTGTTAAATAAATGAATGTTGGCCTGGCTTAGTCTAGCAATACTTCTTTAGAATATCTAGATGAATATATGAACTGAATTTCTTTAGCTAATCTTGAGTGTTACTTTTTTCAGTCTATCTCTCACTAGCTGTTGAACAGCAGTAAGTGTGGGATGGTATTCCCTGATAAGAATCTATAGTAGACTTCTATGTTTTGAATTTAGAATAGAGCTATAATGCTTAAGAGTTAGTTAGGCTGGAGGTATTTTGCTTTTCTCTAGTAGAAAAATTGAAGAACATAAAAGGGAGATACTGTAACTTTCTCTTCAAGGTAAGCCAGAATCTTCTCTGGAAATAATGCTGCATAAGCAGTTGAGTCTGTAAAACATAACTTATCCTAGAAATCCTTACAGCAAACACAGCTGAGCGGTAACACATTTTAGTCACTGAAAATGTCACAAATATACCCATAGAATATACAGCTTTAAATAATGTACCTATCTGTATAGCTTCCATGAAAAACTCATTGTAGAAGATATGATTATGTAAAAATGAGTAGCTTACCATACGTTGAAAGTTGGGAATAATATGATTGAATTATAAGAAAATTATCAATTCTTGTGACTCAATTGAGAGTACTACATTTTATCACCGTGAATTAAAGGGGCCTTTGTAGTGAAAACATTAAAATATGTCAATATAATTTTACTGTACATGCTAGTATTTTAATATTTTCTTTAGGAAAACTATAGTGAAATGATTAAAAGCCCTGACTGTGGAGTTAAGTTAGCTTAGATTTGTGTCCCAGTTCTGCCACTTACTAGCTGTGTTACTTTGGTCAGGTCATCATTAGCCTTGGTCTCCTCCGCTTAATACTGGGTACTGGGATATGAATAGTAGCCTACTTCATAAGGATGTTTTGAGTATCAAATAAAGGAATGCACAGTGCCTGACTCATAGTAATTACTCCAAAATTTAGCTGTCAATGTTAGTCATATTAATGTTTACTTATTTACCTTCTTTAGAATTGCATTCCCATTGAAGAGCAGCTTCAGTCAGTTTTGGGAAATCCTGGATACAAGCATGTGATTGGACTACAATCCTCATCTGCCTTAGGAGCCTTAGACAAGTCATCCTCCACACCTTTTCCTTTTAGAACTGGATTGATGTCTGGAAACGTGACTGAAAACTTAAAAGCTTACATCAACAAAAGTATACAGCCACCCGGTCAAGGGAATATTACAAACCTTAGCGAGTGTAAAATTATGCCACAAAATCATTCTCTTCTTGAAAATGATCTTAAAAATGCAGTATCCTCTTTCTTACCAAAGAAAACAATTGACAACTCAAATATATCTAACTCTGAGTTGCTGCCTTTTCTCCAGAATTTGTGTAGTCAAGTTAATCATCTTCATGTGGGACATAAGGCTGAGTGGCAGGAAAACATCACCAAGCCCAGTGAAGGCATTCTTGGTGTTGGGTAAGTGTTATTTTAAGACAATTGTAGTTTAAATCTGGTAGTTGGGAGAATCAGATGAAGGGAAACAGATTTGTCTCAATGAGTACTGCCTGAAAATATGTTTCCAGAGAAAATTTTAGCAGCTTTTTTTTTTTTTTTTACATTTTACTATTAATACACTTATAAGGGAATCACTACAGAGTAGAATGGTTTGCTTTGAAATTAAGTGCCTATAGCTGAAGGTGTTGCACACTTCTCAGGCATTTTGTGGAAGGGTTATAAGTATTAGCTAAGGTTGGAGTAGAAAGTGATTTGCATGAATGGAGAGAAGCTGTGAGAAATATAATCTTTATATTGTTTTTATTTATGTTTGTACTATTTTCTGTCTCGGTATGTTAAATATGCCATTGTAAAAGGTGTTTTTTTGTAGATTATGTTTGGTCTAGGCTAATTTCTGAATAGTAATAAACTATATTAGGATGATAATTATTTGTAGTATACAAGCTCTTACCCCTGGTCTCTTAATCCTTTATTTTGGCAACACATATTTGATTAGAGGTAGCTAGGTATTTATTATGTTACTAATTCTTTACATAGGTATAGTGTGTCAAATTGTGTTCTAGACTGGAATTCAGGACTCTGGTCATAGTTTTGGCTTGCCCATTTTGTCATACTGTTTAATCTTCCTCAGTTTAGAGTTTTCATCTGAAAATGAGGTAGTTGGATTATTTTGTAACTAAACATCACTTAACATTTATTGAAGACAGTAACAGTAGCAGAATATACATTTTTTCAAGTGTCCATGGAAGATTCGCATATAGTTATATCTTGAGTCATAAAGCAAATCTAACTAAATTTAAAAGGATTGAAATCATACAAAGTATATTCTCCAACTAGAAATCAGTAACAGAAAGACAAGAAGAAAATTCTCAAACACATGGAAATGAAACAACATACATAAATCTATGGTTCAAAAAGAAATCTCAACAGAAATTAAAAATAATACATGGAAATGAATGAAAATACAACAAATCAAAATTCGTGGGATGCAGCTAAAGAAATGTTGATAAGGATATTCATAGCACTAAATGGTTACATTAGAAAAGAGGAAAGTTCTCAAATCAATAGCACAAAATTACAACACCTCAACCAAGATGAAATAGATAATCTGAGTAGACCTATAACCATTAAAGAAATTGAATCCATAATTTAAAATCCAAGGAGAGTGAACCTAAAGCAAGGAGATAGAAGGAAATGATAAAGAGCATAAATCAGTTTACTCGAAAACAGGAAAATAATAAATGAAGGAAGCAAAAAGCTGGTTCTTTGAAAATTTTAATAAGTTGGTAAACTTCTAGCAAGACTGGCAAAGATAAAGAGAGGGAAGACACAAATCACCAATATCAGCAGTGTAGCAGGATATCACTACAGATCCTAAGATCATTAAAAAGATTCAATAATAAGGAAATATGACAAACAACTTTGTGCTCATAAATTAGATAACTTAGAAGAAATGAATTAATTCCTCAGTAACTACAAACTACCAAACTCAACCAACATGAAATAGGAAATGGAATAGTCCTATAACTATTAAAAGTACTTAATTTGTCATTGAAAAGCTCATGAAAAAGATATATCCTGGCCCAGATGTTTCCACTGGAGAATTCTACCAAACATTTAAAGAACACAAATTTTACACACTTCTAAAAAATAGAAGAGGAAAGATTTCCCAACTTATTTTATGAAGCCAGTGTTACTATGATACCAAAACTAGATTACCCCAAAGAATTGAACACGTAAATTATAAAAATCTATAAAAATAATTATAAAACATGTAAAAATACAAATAAATCTAACAACATGTACAGGATCTGTGGACTGAAAATTATAAAATACTGTTGGAAGAAAGACCTAAGAAAATGGAGAGACAAGCCATGTTCATGGTTTTGAAGACTCAATATATTAAAAATGTCAGTTCTCCCCAAGTTGGTAATATAAGGTTAATACAGTTCCTATGAGTAGTTCAAGATTTTTTATAAATATGGATGAGATGATTTCTAAAATTTGGAAATGAAAAATTCTTAAAAAATGGAAGGATAAAGGAACTACAAAAAAATTTTGAAAAAGAAGAGTAAAGTGAGAGAAGCCCCTACTTGATTTCAAGATACAGAGCCACAATATTCAAAACTGTGGTATTGACAAAGGGATAGATACACAGATCGATAGAATAGATAGCACAGAAATAGGTCTACTCAAGTACACTGATTTTTGACAAAGGTATAAAAGTAATTCAATGGAGGAAGGATAGTCTTTTTAACATGTGGTACTAGAGCAATTGGATATCCACAGGCAAAGAATGAACTGTGACTGAAACCTCGTAGCTTATACAAAAATTTACACAAAATGGTTCATAGACTAAAATGTACAATATAAAATTGTAAAACCTTTCTAATAATCTATGGGAGAAACTCTTAGGGACCTAGGACTAGAAAAAGACTTCTTAGATAAGACACCAAAAACGTGACTTGTAAGATGAAAAAATTGATATATTGGACCCCATCAAAATTGAAAACTTTTGCCCATGAAAGATCTTGTTAAGAGGATTAAAATACAAACTGGGAGAAAATATTTGCAAATCACAAATCCAACAAATGGCCTATCAAAACTTGACATTAAAAAAAAAACAACACACAATCCAATTAGAATATGGCAAAAGACAAAGTCATTTCACTAGAGAGAGTATACAAATGGCAAATAAGCAAATGAAAAGATGATCAACATTGACTTTATGGCTCTTAGGAATATGCATATTAAAACCACAAGATATCACTACATATTTATTTGAATGGCTAGAATTTAAAAATGGTAACAATACCAAATGTTGGCAAGGATATGGAGGAACTGGATCTCTCATACATTGCTGGTGGGAATGTGAAATGGTATAGCTACTCTAAAAACTATTTTTGCAGTTTCTTAAAAACTAAACATACAGTTACTATACGACCCAGCAGTCATACTCCTGAGCATTTATCCCAGTGAGATGAAAGCTTGTCTACACAAAAACCTGTACGCAATTGTTCATAGTAGCTTTATTTATAAGAGCCCCAAACTGAAAATAATAAAAATGTCTTATGGTGTGTGAATAGTTAAACAAACTCTAGTATGTGCATATTATGGAATGCTCATATGCGTATAGGCAATGAAAAGAAGCAACGTGGATGGCTCACAAAGGCACTGTGCTGAGTCACAGTATAATCTCAAGAGGTCACATACTATATGATCTCATTAAGATAACATTTCCTAAGTAACAAAACTATAGAGATGGAGAACATATAGTGATTGCCAGGTGTTAGGGAAGGAAGGGATTGTGGAAGTGAATGTGACAATAAAGGGGTAGCAGGAAGGAGATTTTGTAGTTAATGAATAGTTCTGCCTCTTGATTGTAGTGTTTAAATAAATATGTATACATGTGATAGAACTATACACACACTGTACTAATATCAGTTTCCTGGTCTGGATATTATAGTTAGATAAGATGTAACTGTTGGGACAGTTGGGTGAAGGATACTGCGGAACTTTTATAACTTTGCAACCCTGTGAATCCATAATTTCAAAATAAACCGTTTTTAAACTCTCCTTAATATATTATAGAGTAGTGGTTCTCAAACCTTTTTGGTCTTTACACTCTTAAAAATAATTGAAGAATCCAAAAATCTTTAATTTATGTAGGCTACATAAAAATATTTATTCCTGTGAACACATTTGGGGCAAAAAAAAATATTTGTTTAAAAATAACAATACTAAATACACTATGTATTAATATATACATAAATAACAAGCTTTATGAAAATCAGTCAAATTTTAAGAAGTTTAATGAGAATGGTGTTTTAAATTTATGGAAATATTTGTGGTTTAGCTTTTGGCTGCATTGTCTTATATGTTGCATTATGGCATGTATAATCAATGTAGCTAGTTAGAGCATACTAGCAATACTGAGAACAAACTGGGTTAATCTCTGAAAAAGTGTATATTTATATACTAAACCTATTACCTTAAGAAATTTTAGGAAAGAATACACAACTAAAAATTGTATTAGTCATCAGAGCAATGACATTACACGTTTTGTAACCCTGGAAAATGCCAGTGTATAATCATGAGAGTATGAGGATGAAAAAGTCAAATATTAATAACATCTTAGTATAAAAATACTTTTGACCTCATTGAATCCCTGAAAAAGTCATGGAGACTCCAGGGTTTTGTGGACCACACTGTGAGATTCACTCTATTAGTGTTGAGTATGAATGTTAGGAACTGGTGTGCTTTTTATTTATTATTAATTTGCCTATTCCAGTTAAATTCATAAGTGTTATATTCATATTGGCTTAGATACCTTCCAGTACTTTAGTAAAGTTGTTTGTATGAAGAAAGAAAAAACTGTTTAAATTGTAGGGTTGGTTAGGGAAGTAGTTGGAAAATATACATGCTGGCTTTTTAAAAATTGGGCAAGAATAGTTTTGCTTTGAATCTCAGTATCAAAAAGACCCTTACTAAAGGATTGTTCTTGTAGGATTCATCTTCACTTTTATATTCCCATTTCAATTGTATACTTAATAAAAATAATTTAAGAATGTGTTGGGCATTCAGGACTGTGGTCACCTGTGGTATACTTGGAACATTGAAATATGTTGTAAGCAGACAGCATAGTTACAGAGAGAAATTTCAGCCATGTATGTTGGCTGCTTGTTGTATAACTTGGCTATTTTTGTTACATTAGGGAAAATTGATTTTTTTAAATTGCTTTTTAGAATGGAAGAACAACCTGTTTGCTCCTACCTGGAAAAGATTCTTTCTAAAAATATGGAACTGATGGAAAAGAAACTTATGGACTACATTGATCAGCGAATATGTAAACTCCAGGAGCACATAGATGATAAGATTGCTTTGTTAATGGACTTGCTGCAAAATCCCAACTCCCCGCCCACTGGGATACCGCTAAGACATTGTGACTCTGGAGAAAGACTTTCAAATGGAGAGAGATAAGCTCTCAACATATACAGTGTACTGCAAATATTTATTGCATATTTATTACAAAGCCAAAACCGAAAAATGTTTCTGAAAAGCAAGGATTTAATGTCCTTTGAAGGATCATAATCTTAACATAAAGTGACCTCAGTGTTCATTTTTACACTTGTTCTTGTAAATGCAGTATTGTACACTATGAGTTAACATGATATAGTCATAAATTATTTTTGCTAGCAAGATTTTTCACTCTTGTAGAAATTTATGCATGCTTGTATTGCTTAAGTGTTTAAAATGTTTAAGAATTTCTAATTCAGTTCATTAGTTTGTATTGTATATTGTATATGTGTTTAAATTGACTTATTTAGTAAAAGGTGAAAGATTTATACCATCTGAAGAGAAACCAGAGTATGAGTGACTTATTTATACAAAGACCTTATTATATAGTTTTAGGAATATGAAAAATAACGCTTAAGAGTATTTGATTTTTTTTTTCTTTTTCTAATTGTCTTGGAAAATTGGTTACTTAAGACTTGGAACCTTTAATTCAGATCACTAATTTACATTTTGTATTGTTTATCTGAGATAATGAGTAAGACGTGATCGATATTTGGCATGTGTAAAATTAGTTCACACGGGCTGTTTATATTATTTGTTTCATAGCAGCATAGCTGTAGATAGGAAAGTAAACAATCAGAAACGGCCTGTTCCTTGTTAGGATTAGTACTTTGGATTTGGTGTTTCATGTAAAACAGGAGCAGTCATTTCATTTGACCTCAGTAACCCCAGATAGTGCAATGAAGTCTCCCTTTTTGAACAACTGATACATGTTTTTTTCCCCCAGAGTCCTTTTCTGGGGTGCTTACCATATGAAATGCTGAGGTTCTGCATGGAAGGATTAAGGCATATGAATCCAGAGATTGCAGTTCTCTCTGGCAGACTTAATTTTCGGATCTTATAATTCCTGTATATTTGTTGAAGGGTGATATATTTGCATATAAAAATAAATACATCCACTCTGGAAGCTACTTGTCTTAATAAAACTATTTTATTTTTAATTAATCTTTGCTTAACATATTTTATTTTTAAGGAAAGGGTTATCTCATACACATTTAATGTTTTGGCAAGTTTGTTCTTTAAAAGGAGGTCTAATTTATATACTGGTGTCCAGAGTATGGCATTTTACAGCTACTTGGCATCAGTTAGTCTAGAGCCCACTTAACAAGTGGCTATAAGAGGTAATTATTTAGCTCCAGAGGGGAGTCATGACTGCTGTTGCATTTTAGTGACTTTCTGGGCCTGAAAATCAAAGGGGGTCACATTCCTCAGTCAGTTTCCTTTCTTTCTCACTGTGGTCCAGGGAGTCTGGGCTTGGGCTTTGGCTGCAGGTTTACAGCTGAAGACGTTGCTGGCGGGATCAGCACAAATCACTATTACACTGCTCCACAAAGGAGGCAGCCTGCTCTGAAGATTCGGGCGATGGCAGCAGGAGAAATCTGGTTTTTCCAAATGCCCTTTGGAGGCCACTGAGCTCAAGCCCATCTTCACATAGGTCAGACAGCTTTAACCCAGGGAAGTCCCACCTGGCTTTTCTCACCACCTTTGGATGAATGGAGTCCCCGTAGGGGAAGCTGGATGTGATCAACCAAAGCCCTCAGAGGAAGAGCCAAACCAACTACTCCCCCTGGGCAAGATCAGCTGAGGCTGAAATTGGAAATGCCCTGAGATCAAGGTGCATCTCCCTTCTGGGGTTGGAGATGTGCTGAAGGCTTTTATTTTCTCTAACTCTAACTCTCTCTATTGCAATGGAATATTACAAACTAGTTACCTCAAGTTCCAAAGTGGTTAATACATCTATTTAAATAAGGGATGTTTATAACCGAGGAAATACTAGAGGCAGAGAGGATTATTTTCAATGTTGCACATTTATTCAAAAGTATATAAAATAACATTGTTCATTATATAATATCATGTAAACACTCTAGAATTTGATTTGAATAATAAAACATTCCACTAAGAAAGAAGTACTGCTCATGAAGATTTTCATGCCCACGTTTCCCAAATCAGAGTCCCTCATTTATGTCACAGCAGCAGGGTGGCAGGGTGTCATAATCTGCGTACACTCGGCATCCGTCACAGCACTGGAGCGTGGGATAAGAATGGGATTTGGTGTGGGCATTCTTGACCCAGCACAACTTGGCTACATTATCACCTTTTACAAGCACAAGGTCAGGTTCCCTTGCAGCTCTTAAGAAAAAACATACACAAAGCACAGGCTTAGAATTTTTCTTCTTAGTCCACGTGTAGCAGTTGTCAGGGTTATCTGGGAAGTTTAGGGCTAGAGCCAGGCAAACATGTGACACCAGCACTAGATTAAAGCTCCCTCCCCCGTCCCAAATTCCTCTCTAATCCCTTCCTTTCCCATGATTGCTATAAATGTAAAATCAGGCAACAAAAGTGAGAGTGAATTGCAAGCAGGAATCCCCTAGCTGGTCACTGCAGGCCCTCAAGAGGCAGGAATGATGGGGAGACGCTGCATTGAGCTGTGCCCAGGCTCTGGGATGTGCCATCTGATTCCCTAGAATGGGACACAACTGCTTCTGACAACCAATCTCTCCCATACCTGAAGGGTCTTCTCCCCAAACTGTGATCATATCTTGTCTGACCTATACCCCCTTGTTAGGTGTCCCCCAGGATCTTCACACAGCTCAGCTGTCCCAGGGTCCTAGAGGCCCACCTCAGTGTCCCCCAT
>VBSM01003144.1:6603280-6618067 GCA_008086735.1 Cheirogaleus medius
GCTCACAGCAACCTCAAATTCCTGGGCTCAAGCGATTCTCCTACCTCAGCCTCCTGAGTAGCTGGGACTACCTCTGTGCGCCATAAACTCCTGGCTAATTTTTCTATTTTTAGTAGAGACAGGGACTCGCTTTTGTTCAGGCTGGTCTCAAACTCCTGAACTCTAGCGATCCTCTCGCCTCAGCCTCCCAGAGTGCCAGGATTACAGGTGTGAGCCACTGTGCCCAGCCTTCTGCTGCCTTTTTGCCTTTCCAAAGCTGCCTGCCCTTCCTGCCCTCACCCACGTGTGGCCCCAGCAGTGAGGAAGGACCTGCTCAGGCAGAGAGCCCAGGTATCCTGTTTGAGGAGGTGTTGTCCAGTCTTACCCACATGACTCACCTTAGTGCTTTGGCTATTTTGATGTAAAGACAGAGAACAATGCTTGTCAGCACAAGCGTGGTAATCAGCAAGCTGGTTCCAATGCCGATCATAACCTTCGTCCTGAGATCAAACATCTTTGACACACCTAGGCAGAGAAGTGCAGTCAAGCTGAATGTGGCTTTTCTCCCCACACAGCCCTTAACAACCTCAAATATTTCCTGCAGTGGAGAAAGAATGAACCCCAAACAGATCCTATGAATATAAACCACGAGTAAATCTTCCCAGGAAGGCCAAGGAGTTTAGGATAGCCCATGGGTTGGTAAAAAGGTATATTTGTGTATGAAAAAGGACTGAAATACAACTCTGGAGAGAAAGAAATCAGAAACACAGACTTTGGGGAGAATCCCTATCTTTCACATGCAGTAATGTGCAGCTGTAAATAACAAACAGACCTGTACTGGAGCTAACCGTTTTGCTCTCAAACACTGAGTCTCCTGAAATATGTTCACTCTGAGAGTCAGAATTCACCCCTCACTGTACATTAGGTTTAAAAATATTTTAAGGGACTAAGGGAATTATTTTTTTGTAAAATGTTACTGTCTGACAATACTGAGATTATGCAAACCCATTTCATAAATAAAATGTGTTTTAGGAAAAGAAACTTTTCACTTCTCCCACTGATAATTGGGTCATGCCATCTCGGGATTTAAGGAGATTCTTGGCTTCCAGCCAAGCCCTTGCCCAAGCTCAGAGATGGGCAGTGCCTTGCACAGACCAGGAACCAGCTGCTTCAGGAGCCTCTTGTCCCCCATTCTGTCTTTCCGGTAGACCATAGGCCTTCCTTTGCCATGTTTCCTCCCAAATACTAAGTCCTCCAAGGAAATCCAATTTGGAATAAGCAATTTGCCTAATCTAACACTCTGAAATTGGGGAACAGTGAGCCAAGAAAGAAGAATAAGCACTCTGACTGCTAAGCATACTCACTTCAGTGAAAACATTCAGATATAGATGAAGGCCAACTGTAAAAAAATAAAACTTAACAGGATATTTTATCAGGAATTTATCAAACCTGTAATCTGAGAAGGTAGATGCAATTATCCCTGTTAGGAGTAATTAAGATCCAAGGTTGAAAAGCTCGCTTTCGGAAGTGCAGTCTCCGTTCGGCCAGAGCTAGTAGAATGGACTAGCTCCATCTTTTATGCCATAGGCTGTGTGACATCAGCCCTCTGGACACCAGCTCTCTTTCACAGAGTTCTGAATTCTGTTCCACGGCGGTGTGCATTTCAGCTCCCATGAAATATAAATACTACTTTGAATCACTTGATTCTAAATCTATTACCTTTTCAGGTCTTATTTGCCTTAGGTTAATCTTCAGGATTTGACTGTTAATCAAAAGCCAGTTTAAGATTTCAATTTAACAAATAAAAGAAACTGACAGAAATGTGGGGAGGCCTTACATTTAAACACCCTCACACTTAAAAAATTAATTATAGAAGACTGGTTAGACTTTCTGTTTTAGTTACACAATGAAATAATATGGAGCTATTTACTAGGACTCAAACACACGTCCATTGACATGGGAAGATTTTCACTCTTTACGGTTAAAAGTTACAAAAACAAAAGTTGAATGGGATGCCTGTTCTAGTCAGGTTTGTGTGACTTTAAGGTACTCATACCCAGCCAATGTAGTAGTACAATTAAATGAGATTCCAGGTGCAGACAACATTGTGTAGACTTGTTTCTCCCTGCTCCTCTCAGCTAAGTGTTAACTATATCCCTGGAAATAACACAAGAGTCAAACAAAAGAGGACTCTGAAAGTTGGAAAGAAAACTGATCAGAAACCCCAGACCTGGATGAGCAGTGTAGCAGCAGAACAGAAGACCTGGCCAGGCCTGGTGTTTTCCAACTCTCAATCTAGCTCCTTCCTCCCCTGGATTTAATATGAATCCTGCTGACAAGCCCAGGTGAGCCCAGCAGCAGGGGCGTGGCAGAGCGGATTGGGATCCCCACTGACAGTAAGCCAGCAGGGGAAGTGCTCTTCCGCCATCCTGGTCCTGAGACTGCCCTGCTCTGACCCTATAGGGGATCCGTCATATCCAGTGGCCTAGCCCAGGAAGCACTCTTTGTCCCTGTGGGCTAGAGATTGTTTTCTCCGGCCTAGAGACTCCAGGTGGCTCCAGCTGGGCGAATCTCCACTCTCCTCAGGCAGGACTGTCTGGGACCTGGGAGCCCCAGTAGTACCAGATAAACTGAGTAGACCAAAATAGCACCACAAAACCTCTGAAAATTAAACTGCCATTGGAACCTCATCCCACAAAAGTAAGCCAGGACCAGCATGCTAAACCTAAGCAGAATGATTACCTAATAAAAGATTTAAATAGGATCCAGGCGTCCTCAAACTGAGGCCCGCCGAGAAAATTTATCCGGCCTGCCAGGTGTTTTTGCCACCGCTGCCTGTCCTGCTTAGCAGCCGGCTCGTCCCGGGCCCACAGTGCGCACTCTCCAACGGTCTGAGGGGATTTGTAAGGAGAGAACAGTAGCATGGAAAGAGATAGGGAAAGGGGAAGTTAACATTTAACATCTATTGGACACTCCCTGCATGCCAGGCCCGTGGTAGGTGCTTCATGTTCAGAATACTATAAACCTCACATAAGAAGTAGGCTGTGATATCCCCATTTTACAGAAGAGAAAACCGAGGTCAAGAAAGGTTGTATCACTGTCCAAAGTTACACAGCAGGTAACTAAGATGGAAGAATTCAGATTTCTCTATGCTGTGTTTTTTCCTCTAAGCCATGTTGGACATATGTCCAACAAGTTTTTGATGGAAACTCTATCAACGGGTCTCTTTGCTAGGGAAGTCTGCAGTAAAATGTCTGTGTTCCATTTGAATCATCATTTCAGCTCATGTTTCAAGAATCCAGACTCCTCAAGAAGTCAAAAAGTTCCCTTTATCCTCTTCTTCTCTTCTGGAACTCATAATTCTCATTTAAATAGAAACTTTCAGGAGCATGTCTTGGTTTTATAATTTGAGTCTGAGTCTATTCCTTCAGAGACTTATCCATTTAATAGGGCAGTGTTTTTCTGACTTAAGTTTGCATAAGTATCACCTGGAGAGCTTGTTAAATCACTAATTCTGGGCCCCACCACAGAGATTCTGGTTCATTGGTTCTGGAGTGGAGCCCTTGAACTTGCCTTCCTAACCAGCTCTCAGGTGAGGCAGAGGCAAGGGGCTGATCAGCTGGCTACAGCTTGTGTATTCTACTTATAACTATACTGAAGCATTTTGTGAATCAAAGAACAGACCAAACTAGCAGAAGCTAAAGGGTTTGATAGGATGGCCTGGCTAATAAACCATCTAACAGAGAAAAACCGTTTATCTAACAGAAAGAAAGAGGAATAAACTCACAGCACATAATTGCCCCTTTGAAGGGAAAGATTATAGCACAATAGCCTCCTTGTTTGATTAACCACCTGTGAAGTTTCTTTTCACAGCCTTGAAGAGCTCTAAGCAGATAGCAGGGGTGTGAACTCTCTGCTCCAGCTCTGGACAGACCACATTTCAAGGACTCTGATAAGCCAGCCTCACAGAGAAGAGGAAAAAAAAAGGGGGTGGGGAACAGATGTAGTGGCTTCACAGCCATTTTCCTGTTTTTAGTCCACAATAAACGTTTTTTTTCTTTACCCCTATAAAAATCCCAAGCCCCTCCAGCTCGGGGCCGACCTTTCTTTCTCTTGGGCCACGCCCTTCCCACCTTTGGGAAGTAAAATAAACTTTTTCCTTTAAAACTATTCTTTGTGTCAAGAATTCTTTCTCAGCCCATGCTGGGAGTCCCCACACTAACAGGGTTCAGCCTTAACTGAGACACATTTCTCCTGCATGCTGAAGGAAATGCCACCTCATGGCTATATGCTATAAATAAATTAAGAGGAGTCTGGTAAAAGTGATGTACAGGTCCTCAATTCACTGAGGTCAGAAGGAGATTCATAAATGAACATATGTTATTAACAGTTCTCATGTTAAAGAACTAAATTTCCCAAAATATTAAATGAGTGTAAAACATCCTTTTTCACAAAAATGAACATCTTAACAAATATTAGATGAAAAGAAAAATATTTTTACTTATTTCAGATAAGTAAGTTTCCACAGTGGATGCATTTATTTTTTAGATACAAATATATTACCCTTCAACACATATACAATAATTAAAATTTCTGAAAACTAAGTCTGCCGGAGAGAACTGTAATCTCTTTGATTCACATGCCTTACTCCTTTAATGGAGAGCCTCAGCATTTCACACTTTAAACGTGTCAGGAAAGGGCTTGGAAAGAAGAATCTGTATAAGCTCAAAAAAGGAGAGATCTGCTTATGTTTTCTGGATTTGAGATAAAACAAGACTTCTACCATTTTATACCAAACACTTAATCCAAAATAATAATCCTAACAAGGAAGAGGCCAGTTCTGATATTCACCCTCCTATCTACTGCTATAATGTGACAGATCTTAAAATTAATGGCCCCAATGGGAACTAATTTTACACATGCCAAACATCACATCTAATTTTCTATCTGAAACAGACGATATAAAATATAAATTGGTGATCTGAAATTAAAGGTTCCAGTTTTCCAAGAACAGTCAATTTAAAAAAAAGTCAAATATTCTAAGCATTCTTTTCACACCCATAAAACTATAGTCTTTGTATTAATCTAAGTTAAAACAACACTCAAACACATATAATACAAACTAATGAACTTCATTAGAAATCCTTAAACATTTTAAACAAACAATATATTATTTATATAAATTTCTTATGAGTGAAAAATATTGCTAGCAAAAATAATGTATGACTATATCATAGTGTACAGTACTGGATTTACAAGAACAAGTGTAGTAAAAATGAACACTGAGGTCATTTTATGTTGAGTAAGATTATGATCCTTCAAAGGACATTAAATCCTTGCTTTTCAGAAACATTTTTCGGTTTTGGCTTTGTAATAAATATGCAATAAATATTTGCAGTACATTGTATATGTTGAGAGCTTATCTCTCTCTATTTGAAAGTCTTTCTCCAGAGTCATAATGTCTTAGAGGCATCCCAGTGGGTGGGGAGTTGGGATTTTGCAGCAAGTCTACTAACAAAGCAATTTTATCATCTATGTGCTCCTGGAGTTTACATATTCGCTGATCAATGTACTCTGTAAGTTTCTTTTCCATCAGTTCCATATTTTTAGAAAGAATCTTTTCCAGGTAGGAGCAAACAGGTTGTTCTTCCATTCTAAAAATCAATTTTAAAAATATATCAATTTTCCCTAGTATAACAAAAACAACCAAGCTGTACAACAAGCAGCCAACAAACATGGTTGAAATTTGTCTCCACAACCCTGCTCTGTCTCGTTACAACATATGTCCAAGTTCTAATATAAGTATACAACAGGAACCACAGTCCTGAATGCCCAATACATTCTTATTTCTTTAATTATTTTTATTAAGTATACAATTAAAATGGGAATATAAAAGTGAAGATGAACCCTTAAAGAACAATCCTTTAGGAAGGGTCTTTTTGATATTGAGCTCCAAACCAAAACTGTTCTTGTCCACTTTTTAAAAAGTCAATATGTATATTTTCCAAGTACTTTTCCAAGCAACTGTACAATTTTAAGGTTTTTTTTTTCTCCTTTCATACAAACAGCCTTACTAAAGTGCTGGAAAGTTCTTTCAACCTTTCACAACATATTAACAAAGTTATTAGGAAACTGGACTACCATGACCATAGATGCTACAGAGTGCACACAGTTCTGACATGGAGAGGCAAAATCAAGGAGTGGTTTTGTTTAGGGAACAATTCTACTAAAAACCACCATAGGAATAGAAGTAATTTAAAATATTCAAGACATATCAAATATACAACTGTGACTCCTAATTGCCATTTAGTGTGCTTCTTATTATAGGATATAAAAACAATCCTCCCCCATGGATGTTAAACTGACACTCTAGACAGTTAAAGCCTCCT
The DNA here is from genome assembly GCA_008086735.1 of Cheirogaleus medius. Lineage (NCBI taxonomy): Eukaryota > Metazoa > Chordata > Mammalia > Primates > Cheirogaleidae > Cheirogaleus > Cheirogaleus medius. The sequence continues at coordinate 6,609,649 of VBSM01003144.1, forward strand.
ATACTTCAGTATCCCATTATTTTCTGATTGTACTAAAAAATAACCAGCAAATTATCTCACTTCTTCAAAAAGAGCATTTATACTTAAAAAACAGGATGAGGTGGGATTCCCTCATTTAAAAAAATGTTTTCTAGAGCTACTAAAAAATGTACTTACAAACAAGTTGATAAAAATATTCTTCTGGATTACACAAGGGAGACAGGGACTACTGAAAAGACACGGTATATGATATTGATCAGATTTGGCCTTTCTCTCTTCCTCAGAAGCTGGACTCCTCTCGTTTTTAGTCTGTTTTCTGCAGGTAAATCTTCAGTTTCTCGGTTAGCCACTTCAGCCTGTTTTCCCTTTCCTCCCCTTTCTGCTTCTGTTTGCACTTTTTTGTCTGAGAGTTTATTCCTTCCTGCTGCCTTTTTGGGCTTCATTTCCACTTTTGAAGGAACAGCTTTAGCTGACAACAGCGCCAACTTCCTTTTGGGCACCTCCTTCGCTGCCCCTTCAGGTGAGTGGACCTTTCTCTGGGGCATCTTGCAGGTGCTGGCTACCTGCAGGCCCCGGGGCACCTACAGCCTTCATGAAGCTAAGCTGCCCGGCTGCCACCCGAGCTCACTTTTTTTTCCTTGTTCTTATTTCAGACAAATCACTTGTTTTAGCTGTTTGAATAGGTGTGTTGTGATACCTCATTGTGGTCTTAGTATCTTTTCATATCCATATGCTATTCACATTTTCTCTTTGGTGAAATATCTCATGTCTTGCACATTTTTTAAATGGATTTTTTTTTTTGAGACAGAGTCTTACTTTGTTGCCCAGGCTAGGGTGAGTGCCGTGGCGTCAGCCTAGCTCACAGCAACCTCAAGCTCCTGGGCTCAAGCAATCCTTCTGCCTCAGCCTCCCGAGTAGCTGGGACTACAGGCACGCGCCACCATGCCCGGCTAATTTTTCCTATATATTTTTAGTTGGCCAATTAATTTCTTTCTATTTTTAGTAGAGACGGGGTCTCACTCTTGGTCAGGCTGGTTTCGAACTCCTGACCTTGAGCTATCCACCCGCCTCGGCCTCCCAGAGTGCTAGGATTACAGGCGTGAGCCACCGCGCCCGGCCTGGATTTTTTTTTAACTGTTGAGTTTTGAGAGTTCTTAATATATTCTAGGTATGAGTCATTTGTCAGATATTTGGTTTGCAAATATTTTCTCCCAATCTGTAGCTTGTGTTTTCATCCCCTGAACAGGGTCTTTCAGAGAGCAAAAGTTTTTATCTTTGATGAAGCCCAATTTATTGATTTTCTTTTATGGATTGTGCTTTTGGTGTTATGTTTAAGTACTTTTCTGCAATTCCTAGTTGCTAAATATTTTCTCCTATGTTTCCATTTAAAAGTTTTCTATCTAAAAGATCATTTAAATCTACAATCCATTTTGAGTTATTTTTTATATTAGATGTGATGTTCCTACCATAGGATATCCATAAGCCTATGGATATCCAATTGCTCTAGCACTGTTTTTTGAAAGTGCTATCCTTTCTCCATTGAACCGTTTTTTCCACCTTTCAAAAATCAGTTGATCATATTTGTGTGGGTCTATTTCTGGCCTTCTATTATGTTCCATCCATCTATGTTTCTATACTACATAGTATAGAATACTCTCACTATATGAGACTAGACATTGGATGAGTGATTCCCAATTCCTTTATTCTTTTTTTTCAAAGTTGTTTTAGCTATTCTACCATTTTTTGCCTTCTCATATAAGTTTTTGAGAGAATTCTAGATGGCTGAAAAAAGTCTCAGTGGGATTTTGATGTGAATTACATTAGGCCTGCATATCAGTGGGGAGAATTGACAACTTTGCTGATTCTCCGACCCATGAACACGGTACATTCCTAAGTTTATTTAGGTCTTCTATGATTTCTTTCATCAGCATTTTATAATTTACTGCATACAGATACTGTACACATTTTGTTAGATTCATGCCTAAATATTTCATTTTCTCTGGAGCAATTATAAATGGTATAGTGAGTATGTCTGTTTTAAGCAGGAAAGCTTACTTTCATTCTTGCAGTTTTTTACTGTAAGAAGTATAAAAGTCAACATTTAATAATTCATTGTTCACAATTGATTTATAAAAACAATTTTTTTTGAGACAGGGTCTCACTCTGTCACCCCAGCTAGAGTGCAGTGGCATCATCACTGCTCATTGCAACTTCAAACTTCTGCTGGGCTCAAGTAATCCTCCTGCCTGAGCCTCCTTAGTAGCTGTGACTACAGGCATGTGCTACCACGCCCAGCTAATTTTTCTATTTTTTGTAAAGACAGGGTTTTGTTCTTGTGCAGGCTGGTCTTGAACTTCTGATCTCAAGCAATCCTCCTGCCTTGGCCTCCCAAAGTGCTAGGATTACAGGAGTGAGCCACTGCACCCAGCCAACAAATTGTTTTTAATTTCAGTTTCCAGATGTCATTGTTAGTACAGTTAAGCCTCAGTATCTGTGGTGAATTAGTTCCTGGACCACCCTCCCCTGCCTTGTAGATACCCAAATCTACAGATGCTCAAGTCCCTTCTATAAAATGGCATAGTATTTTGATATAACCTATGTACATCCTCCCTTATACTTTAAATCATCTCTGGATTACTTGTAATACCAAATATAATGTAAATGCTATGTGAATAGTTTGTTATACTGTATTGTTTAGGGAATGACAAGAGAAAGGTCTGCACATGTTTGGTACAGAATTTTTTTTCTTGAATATTTTTGATCCATAGTTGGTTGAATCCACAGATGTGGAACCCACGGATATGGAGGGCCAACTGAATATAGATAAGCAATTTATTTCAATTTTCCATCCCGTGACCTTGCTGAACTCAATTATTAGTTCTAAACTTTTTTTGGGGAGGTATATTCTACATAGATCATCTTGTCATTGGCAAACAGAGATAGTTTTCTTTTTCTCTTTGCAATCTAAATTCATTTTATTTCCTTTTCTTGTCTTACTGCAGTGCCTAGAACTTTTAGTACTATGTTGGATAAGAGCAGTAAGAAAGGACATCCTTACCTTGTTTTTGACTTAGGAGGAAAGCATTCAGTCTTTCACTGTTTGTTAAGTATTATGTTAGCTGTAGGTTTCTTGTAGATAACCTTTATAAGGCTGAGTCATATTATGGTTCCCACAGCTGCTCTGCATTCAGGCAAATCACTTTCTACTCCAACTCTTTTTTTTTTTTTTTTAGACAGAGTCTCGCTCTGTTGCCCAGGCTTGAGTGAGTGCTGTGGCGTCAGCCTAGCTCATAGCAACCTCAAACTTTTGGGCTCAAGCAATCCTTCTGCCTCAGCCTCCCGAGTAGCTGGGACTACAGGCACGCGCCACCATGCCCGGTTAATTTTTTCTATATATTTTTAGTTGGCCAATTAATTTCTTTCTATTTTTAGTAGAGACGGGGTCTCACTCTTGCTCAGGCTGGTTTCGAACTCCTGACCTCGAGCGATCCTCCCGCCTCGGCCTCCCAGAGTGCTAAGATTATAGGCGTGAGCCACCGCGCCCAGCCCCTCTACTCCAACTCTTAACTAATGCTTGTAACTCTTCCACAAAATGCCTGAGAAGTGTGTAATACCCCCAGTTACAAGCACTTCTTTAAAGCAATCAATTCTACTCTGTAGAATAGTTACTCTTTTTAAGTGTATTAATGGTAAAATATTTTTTAAAAAGCTGCTAAAATTTTCTCTGGAAACATTTTCAGGCAGTACTCATTGAGACAAATCTGTTTCCCTTCATCTGAGTCTCTCAGTTACCAAATCTAAACTACATTTGTCTTAAAATAATACTTACCCAACACCAAGAATGCCTTTGTGCTTGATGTTTTCCTGCCACTCAGCCTTATGTCCCACATGGAGATGATTAACTTGACTATACAAATTCTGGAGAAAAGGTAGCAACTCAGAATTAGGTATATTTGAGTTGTCACTTCCTTTCTTTGGTAAGAAAGAGGATATTGCATTTTTAAGATCATTTTCAAGAAGAGAATGATTTTGTGGCACGATTTTACACTCATCAAGGCTTGTAGTATTCCCTTGACCAGGTGGCTGTGTACTTTTGTTGATGTAAGCTTTTAAGTTTTCAGTCACGTTTCCAGATGTCTGTCCAGTTCTAAAAGGAAAAGGTGTGGAGGATGACTTGTCTAAGGCTCCTACGGTAGATGAGGATTGTAGTCCAATCACATGCTTGTATCCAGGATTTCCCAAAACTGACTGAAGCTGCTCTTCAATGGGAATGCAATTCTAAAGAAGGTAAGTAAGTAAACATTAATATGACTAATATTGACAGCTAAATTTTGGAGTAATTACTATGAGTCAGGCACTGTGCATTCTTTTATTTGATACTCAAAACATCCTTATGAAGTAGGCTACTATTCATATCCCAGTATTAAGTAGAGGAGATCAAAGCTAATGATGACCTGACCAAAGTAGCACAGTTAGTAAGTGGCAGAACTGGGATACAAATCTAGGCTAACTTAACTCCACAGTCAGGGTTTTTCATCATTTCACTGTAGTTTTCCTAAAGAAAATATTAAAATAAATACTAGTATATTTAGTAAAATTACACTGGCATATTTCAATGTTTCTACTTAAAAAGCCTCTATAATTTATGGTAATAAAATATAGTACTCTCAATTAAGTAAAAATAATTGATAATTCATTAACTTTCAACATATGGTAAGCCAATGTGGGTATATCTTTTGCAGCCAGTTTTTCATGTAAGATGCATTAGTTATACCACATAAAGTCTGCACTTGATCTTAGCCAAAAGGCCGAGAAGCGATTACCACATAAAGTCTGATGTTCTAAAGTTTGTTGTTACATTCTCAATGACTAAAATGAGCTACATTTTTGCTATGTCTACTTTAATAACTTGTAGGATAATAGAATTACATTTAGCAGTCTCAACTCAACTGGCTATGCTCTATTATTTTCTGAGAAAATTCTGGCTCATCTTTGAAAGGTTACACTCTCTCTTATTCAGGAATATTTCCCTGCTATATTCTTCAATTTTTCCAGTAGAGAAAAACAAAACTACTTCTAATCTAGTTAAATGTAAAGGTATATAGCTCTACCCTAAATTTAAAACCTAGAACACTACTATAGATTCTTATCAAGAGATATCATTTCATACTTATTATTGCTTAACATCTAATAAGACTGAGAAAGTATTATACAAGATAAGATGAAAAAACTCAATGCATACATTTTCTAGATGTTTTAAAAAAATATGGGATTAAGCCAGCCCAAAATTCATTCATTCAAAAAATATTTACCAGAAGTCTACTCTGTGCTAGGCACTGTTTCAGGCAAATAAGAGAGTAAATGAAACAAATAAAAATCTCTGACCTATGGATCCTACATTGTAAGGGAGCAGAGAAAGACAATATGCTATGTGGACAGAGATAGTGAAAGATACTTTGGGAAAAAATAAAGCAGGAAAAAGGAATAATGAGAATCAGGAAAGTTGGAGGGGTGAAGTTGGGGGAGGGGGGAACTTCTAAGGTCAGGTCCTCACAGAAATTCTTTCATGAAAGTGCACTTTGGAGGAATGCTTCTTATAGAGAAATGTTACCCTATGTCATGTTATCTTATATTAAATGCAAGTTTGGAATAAACCTTAAATTATTACTAGAAGATGAACTATTTATATTTATAACACCACTTTAAAATTAGACAACTCTCCTTCAGCTGACAGGAGCTTTACTCAATCATAATGGCAAATCTCAGTTATTTTAGTTAGTGGTATACTACTGCAAAAAACCCCTTCAAATTAAAAATTTGAAGTAATCATATTTGCACTGGAATCAATGTCAAAATTGTGCAACTAATGACAACTAATTTGACAAAACTTTTAATTAGAAAAATATGAATAAGGTATTTGATATGCAAGTTTTTCTTTTCAGATACATCATAATATTTTGAATATTTACAAGAAATTCACTGGTGATAAAAAGTCTATTTTCTCTATTGACAGGTCTTAAGGTGACTTTTTTCTCTTTGTAATAAATATCAAGAAATTCATAGGTAAGCCTATATAGCAATGCAGTAAATGAAATGACCTCAGGTGCTGTTAACTATTCCTTTGCTTCTTTTTGTTTCATTTTATTCAATTCTTAAATTTCTTGTGCTGTCATGTTGCCTTGCAAGTAATGCCAAATCCTTTAAAAGTAGGCAGAGGAATATGTATTCAATAATATAAAGGACATACCCTTCGTCAATATAATTCTACTTTTAGTAATCTGCTCCAATGAGATATGTGTAGAAGTGTGTGAAAATGTACAAGTTTCTTCCTTGCAGTGCTAATCATAATACCAAAAAAAATTTGACTAACCTAAAATTCATTAATATAGCCCTGATTAAATAAATATAAAATATTTGTAAAGTGACATACTATATCTTCATTAAAAATGGCATGGGGTATACTTATTGCTTAGGATATAGTCCATGTCATACATTAGTTGAAAACGACTACAGAGCAACACAAAAGAACATGAAAATTATTATGCAGAATTGTGTCCATATATTTGCATCTGAATATGTAAAAAAACTACATATGTGTATTTGTGTATACACAATTTCATATATATGCACCCCCCCACAAATTTCTAAAAAATTGTTTATCTCTGAATTTTTTTTTTTTCTTTTTTGAGACAAGAGTCTTACTCTGTCATCCCAGGTAGAATGCAGTGGCATCATAGCTCACAGAAATCTCCAACTCTAGGGCTCAAACGATCCTCCTGCCTCAGCCTCTCGATTAGCTGGGACTATAGGTATGAACCATTATGCCCAGCTAATTTTTCTATTTTTAGTAGAGACGGGATCTCGCTCTTGCTCAGGGTGGCCTCGAACTCCTGACTTCAAGCAATCCTCCCACAGTGCGAGGATCACAGGCACGAGCCACCACGCTCGGCCTATCTCTGAATATCTTGTAGGATTTCTGAAAGGATTTTTACCTTTTTTATTATAAAAAATTCAAACATGTCATTTTGAAAAACAAGAAAAAAGCTGTCTTTATTTCAAAGGTTAAAAAAGTAAACAGCATAAATCATGAATAACTGAATATATTTTGATAAAATGGGGCACCATCTTTTCATTCAGATAACATTAAATGACAATATATTATGTACTTTAATATAGAATTCTTATTCAATTATTCTAAATTGCTAAAGCCAGCGATCTGAACTTCAAATATAAGGAAGAAATAACCTTAATAGTTATTACAATATCATGAAGGTCTGGATCACCGTTTCAGATACACGTGATTCAGAGTACTGAACTTTAACAAAACTTTCAAGGAAACCAGTAATCCCAAGGCACAGGTGAAGCAGAGGCAGGCTGAGATTCCTAGTGTAGGTCCCCAGGTCCTTCCTTTCCACCAGGACAGGCCCTGCCCAGACAATGTATGTGTGGTTATACCACTTACACAGAAGAGTTTTGGACATGAAATATCCCTATTTTATGCTCAGATAGTTACACAGCTTATAGGACATTTCCCAGGGAGAAATACAAAGATGCCTGGTTTGTTAATCCCATAAATAAGGACTTTTTTTTTTTTTTACTAGGAAGTCTTTTATTAGCATGTTTAAAAGATATAACATTCATTGTTCCCCAGGGTGTCCCCCAAATGTCTCAAGATGTAATGATTTAGTGTGTGTCAGGGGGAACAGATTACAACCAAATGTATAGGGTGGAAGGACTTCTGTTTCTATATGAATAGAAATCTCTACAAGGACAGAGTTTATAATCATAAAATATACTATGCATAAGACTCACCTGGGAATGCTCGTTTAAAATGTTGATTCCTAAATCCTACCATTGATCGAGGTCATTGGTGAGAATGAGGAATCTGCATTTTATAAGCATGCCAAGGGATTCTGATACAGGGAGGCTCCTTATCTCTATCTTTCTTGAAACAAATCCACTTCACTTTGGGTACCTAAACATTCCAAATACCCATTTGCTACCTAATCCCTCCTGTCTCATCACTATTCAAATGAACCCCCTGAAAATCTCCAAGGAGTACTTAGTTGATAATCCAAAGGACAAATTTATCGCATACATATTCAGAGTCATAAACAAGACCAGGTCCCCATTTGCATGAAGCTTACATTTTAAAGAGATAAACAGAACAATACGTAGACAGTGAAAGTAGTCATGAGGGCTCTGATGAAAATATGATATAGATTTGGAGGGAAAAGCTACTTCAAACTGGGTGGCTGGGGAAGATCTCATTGAGAATATAACATGTAAGCCAAAATCTGATAAGAAAAAGTCAGCTATGCCAAGATCCAGGGAAAGAAAACAGTGACGAGTACAAAGGACCTGAGGTAGGAACATCTTGGACATCTGGGGAATATACATATCATGTCTGGAGCAAGGTGCCCAAGGGAATGTGGCAGGA
>VBSM01003144.1:6624692-6646678 GCA_008086735.1 Cheirogaleus medius
AAAAAAAAAAAAAAAAAAAAAAATCAAAGTTTTTATATCTGTTGGCCTCAATACAGAGAAAAATTTAATACTCTTGGTGGGATTTTGAATTATTACTAATTTTATTCAGGTCCATATGACAATGTCAATAAAAATACATAGAAAGCACATAGAATTTTACCAGTAATTTCACTACTAAAAGTTTATCTTTAGGAAATAATCATAAAAATATACAAACAAATCTATGCATTTATAAAGTTGTAAAAACTACAAATTTTCATCATTCATTTTGTTATGATAAATCCATACAAAGGAACACTCTTGTAACTTTTAAAAAATGACACTGATCTATAATGTGTCTATGATCTACATTAAAAGAAAAAAACTATCTGAAATTTTTACAATATGATGTTTGTTTAAAATGTTTACGTTTAGACTATTGAGTAATGTTGCTGTGAATGGTAGTATACAAGTTTTTGTGTGGATATTTGTTTTCATTTATTTGGGGATATGCCAAGGGGTGGAATTGCTGGATTATTCTAACTCTATGTTTAATCTTTTGAGAAACTACCAGACTTTTCCACAGTAGTTGCACCATTTTCCAATCCCATAAGCAGTGTATGATTCCAATTTCTCCATATCCTTGTCAACACTTGTTATTTTCTGGTTTTAATTCTAGCCATCATAAGGGCTATGAAGTTGTATGTATCTAGTGTGGTTTTGAGTTGCATTTCCATGATGACTAATGATGCTGAGTATCTCTCCATGTCTTACTGGCCTTTTATAGATCTTCTTTGGAAAAATGTCTATACTGGTCCTTTGTCTATTTTTAATTGGTTGTCTTTTAATTATTGAATTGTAAGAATTTTTTATACATTCTAGATATAAAGTGCCTTTTTAAAACCATCCTTCTACAGACCCTAATATAGTCTTTTTTATGGACTATATGTAGAGAAATCATAAATACTTTCTCCCCAAGGGCACCAAGAAGGAAAAATCCATTGCCTGTGGCTTACTTTGGAGTGAGCTAAATACTGTCGACGATTAGCCCAGTGCTTGCATAGATATTACACGTGGGAGGTAGATAGATGCTCAGTCACTGGGGAGGGGTTTGGGCTGCTGGCTCCCCTCAGTGCTATCTGTGGTCTCTGGCAGGCAAATCAAACTGCAGCGCCAGTCTGGGAGGTGCCAATCTGGCAGAGAACCACAAAGCCATGATCCTGCAACTCAACCCCAGTGAGAACTGCACCTGGACAATAGAAAGACCAGAAAACAAAAGCATCAGAATCATCTTTTCCCAAATCCAGTAAGTGCAGCTTCAGTTTCCTAATGAAGGAGGTTGAACTCTCTGGCTACATTTGGGGTAGGGTGGGGTGGGGGACTCTCTGTGGGGAGATTTCAGCTGCTGCTAGAGGTGGTAGTAACCCTCATAGCCACCATGATGGTGATGATGGTGGTGGTGGTGGTGGTGGATGCTCACTGATGACACCTGTGTGCTTGGCACTTGCTCATAGAGGTCCTTTGATGTCAGTACTAGTATTACAACGCAGAAGGTTGAGAACTTGTCTGAGCCCACACAAATAGTAAGTGGCATGACCAAGGTTAGTATCTAGTAAATTTAGTTCCAGATTCCAGTCCTTAAAACACTAAATTTGTGGTTCCAAACTTTGCTATGCATTAGAATGAGCAGGGGAGCTTCCAAAAACTCAGGTTCCCAGGCTGCACCCCATACATTAGATCACAATCTCTGGGGTGGGACCCAGGTATCAGTACTTTTTATTGTAAAATTGTAAAATTTTTATTTTGAAATAAGCATACATTCATCAGCCTCGAGGGGGGAGGGAGGGCACGGGCAATATACGTAACCGTAATATTTGTACCCCCGTAATATGCTGAAATAAAAAAAAGAAAAGAAAAAAAAAAAAAAGAAGGGACTAAACACATAAAAAAAAAAAAAAGAAAGAAGCATACATTCATAAGTGTTTTTTTATAAGTGCCCAGGCGATCCCCATGCGAGGCTAAGCTGAGAACAGGGCTCTGCCCAATGGAGACACTCTCTGCATTTCATGAGATCCACCCCAGTTAATCATCTTAACAACCCTCTTGGATTAGACTGTATCAAATTCCCATTTAGTAGATAGAAAAGCCCAAAGAAGTCACTTAACAGGCCCAAGGTCACATAGTGGGCGAGGTCCAAGCAACCTGGCTCCAGAGCCCAGACTCTTACTCTGTCCCAGTGGTTCGCAAACTTGATCATGTACCAGAAGCACCTGGAAGGCTTGTTAAAGCACAGTTGCTGGGCCCCTCCCCCAGCGCCTCTGTTATCTTATTCACATGGGGTGGGTGCGGCCTGAGAATTTGCATAGATAGCAAATTTACAGTGATGTGATGCTGCTGGTCCAGGTACCACACTTTGAGAAACATGGCCCTATACCACTGAAGTTGGAATTTACTTTATCCCTCAAAGAAACAAAAGAGAAGGGGGCCTTTCAAATTGCCTGGAATGGTAGAGTGATTAAGAAATACACACTATTCTAGCTGTGCAAGAAGAGAAGGGAAGAGAAAGCAAAATGTGGAAAGAACAAGGGAAGAGGGAAATTGCCGTTTAACATTCACTGGACACCTCCTGCGTGCCAGGCCTGTGGTAGGTGCTTTGTATTCAGAATACGATAAACCTCACACAAGAGTAAGAAGTAGGCTGTGATATCCCCATTTTACAGAAGAGAAAACAAGTCAAGAAAGGTTAAATCACTTCTCCAAAGTTATACAGCAGGTAAGTGGCCAAGGTGGAAGGAGAACTCAGATTTCTCTATCCTTGTATTATTTCCTCTAAGTTATGTTGGAAATGTGTTTTCTGAGGTCAGAGAGACCTCATCAGGATGGGCAGAAAATGAAAATCCTGGGCTGCCCTGTCCAAAGCAGGGCATGGGACTGTCCTTCAGAATGATGGACAAATGGTGATATGAGGGAAGGAAGGTACAACTAGGGAGATGTTAGGATTTGCTTTAACTTGGGAGAGAAGTGTCCATGAAAGAATTGCTTCTCCTTTCAAGCAGCCTAGGACATCAAGTGTCGATGGGGATCAACTCTAAATAAGAAGGTTCTACCCCAAAGAGTCACATGGGCGCAGGAAACAGGAGAGATGGAAAGAGGTAGAAGGCTCATCTTCACCATTTATTTGATGTGAGACATAGGCAAAGCTTCCTGCAGCCATTAAGGTGGACAATGAGTACCTTGATGTGGAGGATAGTGGGGGTGGTGATTGGTCTTGGAGAGGTTTAAATGAATACAGATGTGCCACTTTGTAAATTACCATACCAATGTGAGCGATTGACTCTGCTTGTGAAACCCCCTTTGCTAGAAGCGCTTCTCCAGCCACAGTTGTGTTCTGTCCTCAGGCTTGATCCAAATGGAAGTTGTCAAAGTGAAAACATTAAAGTCTTTGATGGAACTTCTACCAGTGGGCCTCTGCTAGGAAAAGTCTGCAGTGAAAATCACTTTGTTCCTGTATTTGAATCATCATTCAATACATTGACGTTTCAAATAGTCACTGACTCTGCAACAGTTCAAAGAAGTGTCTTTATCTTCTACTACTTCTTCTCACCTGGCATCTGTAAGTCCTCATCTACACATCCTTTACCCACCTCTCCCACAAGCACAGGTCACACACCCTCCTGCCTGGGTCCTTGTGATCCTGAGTCTGAGTCTGTTCCCTCAGAGCCTTCTCTGTTTGAGAGAGCAGTAGTTCTCTTTCCTGTGCATAAGTATCACCTGGAGAGCTCATTAAATCACTAATTCTGGGCCCCACCACAGAGATTGATTCATTACATCTGGGGTGGAGTCTGTGAACTTGCGTTCCTAACCAGCTACCAGGTGAGACAGAGACAAGGGGCTGATCAGCTGGCTACAGGTGAGGGTCCTCTGTTAGAGCCCGACACAGAGCCTCTCCACATTCAGCCTGTTTCATAATAACCCTGAGATCTCTTGTGATGCCTGTTCAGGGACTGCACCTCCCTCTGGTCCGATTGCTTAGCTTGCTGGGCTGCAGAACTTCATGTTTAACAAGTCCCCCAAGTCATGCTGACAAAGAAGATTGTCTGGGGAGCACATGCTGGGAATCTCTGACCTCACCTCTGAAATCTACTACTGCCAGGCATTCAGAGGCTGCATTTCCTTGGTTTTGCATTCATAGCACCGACATTCCCTTGTGACCCAAAGCAGAACGCCAAGGACTTTTCATGTGAAAAACTCCACTCTGTTTTTCTTTCCAAGGTCCAACACTGATCATGTCATTCTGCTTAAACCACTGATGTCTTGGTGGCAGCAAATCTCCAGAGTAGAGCAGTCAAAGTTTTCCCAAGCTGCACCCAGGCCACCTTTTCAAGCCTTGCCTCTAGCTACCACCTGATATGCTTCCTATGCTTCAGCCAATCTAAACCATTTTGCATCTCCAAAAAAGAGCTTTTGGTATTGTTTCTCCATGTTTCATCTGTCCAGCTGCTTGTTTATGTACTTATTGGGGAAGGGAGGGACTAAGGCTGGTATCATGAAGGTTGCATCTGAGCTGAGCTTTGGTTGATAGCGTGACCAGGGTAGGGAGAAATGGGAGTCAGGGGAGGACTCATCGCTGCTGGAGCCAACAGCCTGCAGAGACATGGGAAGAAAGGGCTGGGGGAACAGCAGGCCACGTGGAAGTGGCTAACGACACAGGAAAGCTGGGCAGGAGCTAAGTGAGGAAGGGCCTCTAGTGCTAGTCCTGAGAATGTGACTTTATTTTCTATGACTCAGTCCAGGTAATGGAGGGTCTCACAGCTGGGACAGATTTCATTGCATCACTTTAATGTGATTGATTTGGCAGCAGTATAAATTTTCACTCCCTGCCCTGCAACAATAGGCAGGAAGTCCAGTGATAAAGAAGGATGAAGGCCTCAATAGGTGACCCGTGGGAAAGACAGAGGTGGAATAACACTCAGAGTTGATGTGTTAATAAGCTCGACGTACAACACAGAAATTAAAAGTCGTCTCCATTTTGACTTCCATTCTTGGTCACCTTCACATCCGTTTTAGCTATTCCAAACTGTGGCGGCTACTTGGACGCTTTGGAAGGATCTTTCACCAGCCCCAATTACCCAAAGCCACATCCTGAGCTGGCTTATTGTGTGTGGCACATACAAGTGGAGAAAGGTTACAAGATAAAATTAAACTTCAAAGAGATTTTGTAAGTACTGAGGTCCACTTCTGTTGGAGCAAATGCGGACACTGGGGGACCTGGGGAGGAGAAATGATCACACGCAACACCCACGTATGGGCATTTTTTTAAAGAATTGATATAAAAAGGAAAACACTTAGCGATACTATTACATTAAACTAAGTTGACTATTTAATATTTTTCTAAAGATTCTGAGGTCCTATTAGGGACTGACAAAGACCCAGGTTTGTTTGCCATCATAAACTTGAGATACCATTGAGGGGAAAATCCTTGATCACCTAAGAGTGGAATTGTTGGGATTTTAGAACATAGAATTGAATTGGTCTGAAAAGCCTTTTCACCAGAGGCCCTCATTCTCTAGCCTAGAAATAGACGACCACTGCAAATTCGATTTTGTTGCTGTCTATGATGGCTCCTCCACCAACTCTGGCCTGATTGGAAAAGTCTGTGGCCGCGTAAAACCCACCTTTGAATCTTCTTCAGACTCTTTGACTATCGTGTTATCTACAGATTATGCCAATTCCTACCGGGGCTTTTCTGCTTCCTACACTTCAATTTATGCAGAAAACATCAACACTAGTAAGTCACATTTTATGTTCCTTAGCTATATTGAGCTTCTCTGAAGATTGTGTACATAAAAACTGCTCCTTAATTCTTAGCCTATATGTGGCTATCCCTATTTGCAAGACTGTCATTTATAGTTGGGAACATTTTTAATAATCTGAAGCTTGAGAATCAGTTCTGTGCATTGCCTAATACAAGAAGAAATTAATGATATATCAACATGAAAAAGATCCTTGCAGAAAATATGGACTGTTTTCCATAATACCTTCTGCAAAGACGTAGTTAAAAATATTAGATTTGCAGATTCTAGCTCCAAACAAAGGCACAATGAACATTGTAAAAGATGGATCAACTGCTCAGATATCTAAGGCTTTTGATTACTTATTTAGGGCACAGTGGGTTTTGACTTTTTATATATTCACCTGCACTCACAGCTCTTCAAGATCCAAAGTTCCTAGCTGGCGGAAATGTGATCATCCTTTTTCCCCCCTTACAGCGTCTTTAACTTGCTCTTCTGACGAGATGAGACTGATCATAAATAAATCCTACCTAGAGTCTTTTAACTATAATGAGAATGACTTACAACTAACTGACTCAACTTGCAGACCCAAATTATCATCCAATGTTGTGGATTTTTCTATCCCTCTTGATGGATGTGGTGTAATAAAAAAGGTAAAGCAAAACACTGGTAGCTGGGTTTTGTCAAATGATGAATGCATGTTGGTTGGTGCATCCTGGGTAATGCTTGCTAGCTGCTTTAACAAACAGCTCCCAAATCGTCGTGGCTTAACAAATGATAAATAAGCATGTGTGGACATTTAAGTACGTACCTTCATACACAAATGCCAAATTGCTGCCTTCATTTTCAGGGTGACTGAAGGGTGTTATCTTTCCCAGAAGGTAAAGAACTCTGAAAACTCACTAGAGTTTGATCATCTATGTGCCGTGGGTTTAATATCCTATCAGAAACAATTGTGCAGAAAATGTTTACATCTCATATTTAGTAAAAATCTAGCTAGATTTGAATGTTCTTTCCCTTATAAAGACAGAAGGTAAAACATTATCTTTATTTTAAACATGAAGGATATTTCTGGAAATTTGCAATTTGTCTTATATTTTCTAGAAGTCTCATTCAAGATCTCAAACACTTTCAACCTAGTGTCCCTTTAGGATACATATCATAAACTTCTCACTCTGGACGTTAAATGGCAACCTAATTGAAAAGAACAGAGGCTAATCCAGAGGAATTGATAGGGACAGAAGTAAATCATCATTTCTTGCCAAAAGCGAACACACAGGCTTAATTACACTGTGAGCTCCTCGGGAAGGCTGCCAAAGGGCACCCATTGCAGCCCTCTGTCTATGTACATTTTGGAAACTGCCCAGTTAGCCACGCTAAATGTTCCTTATGGAAGGCAATACATCACCAGGTTTAAAGTCTTTATAGGGCTGGAAATTTGCATTCAAAATTGATTTTAATGTAACTGAAAAAAATTCTGTCCAATTCTATCTTAAAGTCTTTCTAATACATGGTGTATCTCTCGTCTCATTCATTCTTCCTTTCTCAGAATATTTCTTCAGTGAAACTCATTTAAGGTTTATAGTATTTTGACATGAAATCTATTATCTCATGATTTAAGAAAATTATGCCTCCACCTGAAAATGTTATTTACATCTATTCTCTAAAATATTACTGGACTTAAAATGTAAAATTTGAATTCCATCTTGTTCTGCAGGTAGAAGATCAGTCAATTACTTACACCAATATAATCACCTTTTCTACATCCCCAACTTCTGAAGTGATCACCCGTAAGAAACAACTCCAGATTATTGTGAAATGTGAAATGGAACATAATTCTACTGTGGAGATAACATACATAACAGAAGATGATATAATACAAAATCAAAATGCACTGGGAAAATATAACATAACCATGGCTCTTTTTGAATCTAATTCATTTGAAAAGACTGTACTTGAGTCACCATATTATGTAGATTTGAACCAAACTCTTTATGTTCAAGTCAGTCTGTACAACTCAGATCCAAATTTGGTGGTTTTTCTTGATACCTGTAGAGCCTCTCCCACCTCTGACTTTGCATCTCCCACCTATGACTTAATCAAGAGTGGGTATGTATTAATATAATTGATGAATGTATGAGATTTCTTTCTGAGGATTAATAATTATTTTAATAAAGTAATTTTGTGAGTCCATATATGTAAATTTTCCTAGAACTACTACCATGGAATTTATTAAATTTATTTGAATTATTTTATAAAATAGTTATTGTGTACTAGTTACAAATAATTTAAGTTAAAATATTTATATAGACACAGCTTATATCCTCTAGAATTTTAAGTGTATTCACAAAATATTTGCTGGTGGAAACAAATTTATCTTTTGTCAAGAAAGCTGTTTGTGCATTTTTTTGTAAATTTTGGTTATTTTCAACAAAAACTCAGAGTATCATTTCATGTGTGCCATCTTTAGACTATAATGTCATCAATAAAATATATGTAGCATTATTAAAAGAAAAAATATAAAGTTCTTCTTTGAAATGAAAAGTTTCCTCTTTTTTCCCCCTAAAAGCTGGTGGATTTTAACTAAATCATCCATACTGATACATGTAAGGAAAAGTGTTTGAGTGCTGATACAGAAGGCATAGATTTTCTGGTTAATTCACATGGACCAGGAATTTTAGAGCTCGAAGGAACCTTTCTATCTATCTTACCCAGGAATCAGATCTATAGTCTTAGCTCACTGTAGTCTGAACTAGAGATGTTATCTTTCTAGAGAGATTTTTGGATTCAAAAATTAGACAGTTCAGAGAGAACTTTGCAGCATCTCTTTTTAGCATCTACAAGACTGAACTTCTGTGCATCTTCTGAACATGTTTATAAATTCTGTTTCAGATGTAGTCGAGATGAGACTTGTAAGGTGTATCCCTTATTTGGACACTATGGAAGATTCCAGTTTAATTCTTTTAAATTCTTGAGAAGTCTGAGCTCTGTGTATCTGCAGTGTAAAATTTTGATATGTGATAGTAGTGACCACCAGTCTCGCTGCAATCAAGGCTGTCTCTCTAGAAGGAAACGAGACATTTCTTCATACAAGTGGAAGACTGATTCCATCATAGGACCCATTCGTCTGAAAAGGGATCGAAGTGCAAGTGGTAATTCAGGTAAGAAAAAAGTTATTTCGTGATCTAAGAACACCTCATGGCTCATAAAATGCGGTTCAAATCTGGTAGTTCTTAAGCATGCACAGTTTAAAGATTTATAGAAGTTCTGACTTGAGGGCGAGGGGCATAGGCAATATATGTAACCTTAACATTTGTACCCCCACAATATGCTGGAAAAAAATAAAATAAAATAAAGATTTATAGAAGTTTTACAAATAAGTTATGAGTTTTGAGCACACAAGATTACTCTTTATTTCCATCATTTGATAATATGCATACCATGTACAGTGTAAGCATATGACACACTGATAATTCACCATTATTCATATGGCTTTTGAGTATAAGTATAATAATGTCTTTATCTCTAAAAACAGTTTCCATTAGCTTCCTGACTCATTGTTATAGATGCCATAGCAGATAGTGGAATCAAAAGCAATGTGTTTTAACTCCTAAATGAACAAAACAAAATGAACCAGTATCCCACATAATTGCCTATTTGAGAAAAGCTATTTTTTAAAAACAAGGAATCTATTATATTAACATAAGACAGCCCTGTTTCTTTTATTAATAAAAGGTTTGAAACCTGAGACCCACTTGATTGCATGGAAAGGAGGCAGTGGTAAATACTCAAGGATAGTCCATAATTAATAGCTTAAGAAAAGCCATAATGAAATAAAACCATTTATAAGAATTTATCTTAGGTATAAGTTGCATTAAAGGACCTTATGATCTCTGTATTTATTATTGTTGGCACTATAAAGGAGTGTATGGTTCTGGTTGGTAGCAAATTAGTTCCATGGTAAAAGCAGAAGAACACAAATTCAGTAATTTTATAAACACAGTCACTAAAAAGCTTGTATGGTATCTATAGATACTGGTTTGAAATTAGTGGAAAATTTGTGAATGAAAGTCACAATAGAAATATCATGCATATTAGAAAGTATCCTTTTCCTATTTCAAGGGAATAAACAAATTTTTTCCTGTTGATCAAATGTATTTTAAAACTATCAGAAATAGTGATCATTAATAAATGAAACTGCATTTCCATTTGACTATTGTGCTCGAGGAACCAAACTAAGTCAACCATTTGAAACACATTTAAAATTAAACATAAACTAATTCAAATATTTGATAATCGTTCCTCTGTATTGTGTTGGCATTATATTATACATTAATTCATGCATAAGATTCATAGGGTATGTAGAGATATTATAAATGTTACCAACATTTTGTAATGGTAATACTTTTTTAAAAAATGATTTTCATCTTGTTTCCAATTACAGGGTTTCAGCATCAAACACATGCAGAAGAAACTCAGAACCAGCCATTCCACAGTCTGCATCTATTTTCATTCATGGTTCTAGCTCTGAATGTGGTGATTGTGGTCACAGTGGTAGCGAGGCATTTTGTAAATCAACGGGCAGACTACAAATACCAGAAGCTGCAGGACCGTTAGCTGATGGGTGCAGCCCTAAGTTATTTCTCCTGGATGCCAAAGGACGTGGTACCTCGTGCCTACATACATTATGAATAAATTAGGAAAGGTCTGAAAAAATGATACAAAGTCCTTCATGTCACCGTGTCAGTGTGTTTCATTACAAGATGACTGAAATGAATAAGCAATATGTCAGTTGGCTCTCATTTTAGGCACCAAAATATTACATGAATTAAAAAACCTCTTTCATAAGCATAAAATCTTTTAAACAAATATTAGGTGAAAAGAAAAGGGTTATTTTTCACTTAGGTAGTCTTCAGAGTTAGATGTGCTTAATTTTTAGATGTAAAAGTTAGAATTTCTGAAACTGGAGTGTGAAAGGAAGAATTGCAATCTCCTGGATCCTCGGGCCGTACTGGTTTAACGCACAGCCTCAGCTCTTCTCACCTTTAGCATTTCAGGGAAGACCTTTGGATAGAAGAATGTGACTATAAAATGAGAAACTTCACACCATTTCTGGATTAATGAGATAAAAACATTTCTCTTCCCTTTCACCAAAGCCAAAGGTCAATCGTCCTAACAAGTGCCAAACATTGACTCTAATCATCTTAGGTGAATAATACAGCTTTACCTCATCATCTCATAACACACAGTTTCAGGTTCTATGCATTCAAACAGGTAACCACATGCCTGAATGCCCAAAGGCATTCTCCTTCACTTCTGTAAACATGCATTGCAGGTCCGGATGCTGACGGGAATACACGATGGATGTGATAGAATTTCCACCCTCACAGAACAAGTCCTTAGGGGCTTGATTGATGTTTCCAGCTCCAAATCAAAACAGATCTTCCCCATTTTTTCTTTTTTCAGTTTCTCCATATAGATCTCCCAAATATCCCTCGTGCAGTGACTCTCCTCTATTTTCGTCCATGTAGCCTAAATTGGACTATTGCAAAGTTCTTTTTTAACCTAACACAGAAACGCCTAAAAATTTTCTTAGAATGAGCAAATCACACCAAGTACTTAAAAACAGCACAACTGTCCTGTCTGGCCGCTGCCCTGCAGCCACCTCTCCGTCAGGAACTGACTGGACATTCTCTGCTGGCCAGCATGGCAGGTGTTCAGCGGCACATCAGGCGTGAAAGTGGGATACCAAGACAATCGTCACACACTGTGACTTGACAGAGGGGGAAGAATTGTTACCATGAACCAAAAAAGTCTTTTGTAGTGGAGATACTGAGACATACCAACGCATTTTCAGTATGCATGCTACTATTTGTAAGTTTTTTCTTTAGGAAGAACAACAGAGAAGTGATGAAAGGCCCTGCACCTGGAGTTGGTGGCCTGGGTTCTAGTTCTTCCACCTTACCTGGTGGGTTACATTGGCCAGGTCACCCTCAGCCATGGTCTGTATGATTTAAAGTAGGGGTTGTTTAGCAGCTACCATACCCCTGGGGAGGGTGGCAAAGATTAAACAAGAGGATGTGTTAGCGGTCAGGGCCATCCACCTTCTACTTACCACCAGTGATCACTCCTCACTGCCAGCCTCAAAACACCATTGTAGAATGTGCTTCTAATCTGCTTGGGCCACACCTGGTAGTCCCTGTCATAGGTCAGGTTCCTGGGAAACAGACTCACATAGGCTTGGGTACAGGAGGTTTCTTGGGGAGTGTGTGAGGTGGGAGGGGAGCAGTACTGGGCAGGGAGTCGGTGCACCATGAAGCAACAGTAACTGCCCAGCCAATCCCCAGGAAGTCCTGGGGCTGGGCCAGCTGTGTGCCCCATTGAGGCATTGGTGCTCAGACCTTTCAATACCTCTGTGGGCCAGTCATTGGTTGAGGGCTGCTCAGGGGTGGGGGGCTATGAACTTGGACAAGACAGCTGTCTTGAGCTGAGGGAAATTCCTAGAGAGCAGTGGCACTGAGAGCCATCAGCTGCCAACACTCCCAGTAGCCTGGAATACGAGTGACTCCATCTGAAGGGGCATCTGGGTGTCACCCCAGAGCAGTCACTACACTCACTTCCTAAAAGACTAGGATTTTCAGAATGTTTCACAAAGCAAAATCTAACTCTATGTTGTATTCAAGAGACGTACTTAACAAGGCATTTTGGAAAGGCTACAAAGGGCTGGGCAGTGGAATGCCAAGCACGTACAAACTAGAGGCGAAGGGGCTGGAATCCAGGCTACCCACGTGGCCTCTGCTGCCTTGAGGGGCGGGGAACCTCATTACTGCTGGGCAGGGGTAAAAGTCCTGGCTCTCCACTGGGCCTCCTCTGACCAGTGCAGAATGAAAGGGGTGCCTCATCCCTTCCAAGTAAGGGTAGAAACAGAAGACCAGGCTCCCCCCACCTGGTCTGCACCTGATGTGGGGTGTAGGGGAGGGAAGAGGCACTGGGGGAGAGGGAGAGATTAAGCTCCTCACTCAACTTTTGCTGGCTAGGGTGGAGTGGGGCCGCAGTGTTTCCCATGGTGTTTGGCTGGTGCAGGGAAGTTTTAATGGAGACTTTTCTGTCTGGTTAGGTTTGCCCTTTGCTGGTCCTTTGGCTAGAGAGAGCAGGATTTTCTTGGGTCTTTTTGGCTTGCACCCTTGGTGCTTTCCAATTGCAGGGTTCTCCCTGTTAAGTGCACTTTGATCCATTGGTATGTGATGCTGAACAGTGGCCATGGCGTTCAAATGTCAGTGTTCCTAAGAATCACCTGGATTTGCTTCTTCCTTGATCCTATGCCTTGAACCACACTAGGAGGAACTTATCTGGAAGTTTGTTTGGGACCCTTATTTATGTATTTATTAAAATGTTAGTTCTTTCATCATCAATACTTTTCACATTAGGGATTTGTTAAAAGTCATAAATTGCCAGATTTTGGTAGCTGTTAACCTCCACTTTCTCAACATGTTATGGTAGGGGCAGCAAATGGGCAGATGAACTTTTGAAAGCAGAAACTTGAGCAGCTCACAATTACTTGGAAAAACCCCTTTATTCATTTGAAGCACTTTCATGAAATAGACACCAGATGCTAAAATTGTTTCATGTGACTGAAGATGGAGCTACTCAGGGATAAATAATTAACTTTGATTTAAAAGATAACCTTTTCACCAAATTGGCCAATAAGCACATTCCATCAATTTCTATGTATAAGCAGGAAACTTCATCAAAATAAATATCAATATATTTTACCAAGACAGTTGTCAATGAAGGGCATGTTTGTAATGAAACTCAGATGTTCCCTCTCAGAGGCTACTTCCTTCCTTGAGTCATTTGTCAGACTTTCATCTCTCAGGACATCAGGGTTAGCTCCCAGGCCCCACCAAACTCTGCTCTCCTCCCGGGGGTACCTGAAAATACCGCAGTCCCATCTTGTACATGCTATTTATTGACAAAGAGTGAAACAGTTTCTTGGAGATGGGGACTCTGCTTTTAAATATTGCTGCTGAATATTTATTGACAAGCAAAAATAAAAATCTGACTATTTCAAGTCTATTTCTTTAAAGGCAACTTTGAGGGTAGTGAGTCTAGCACAGGACTCTTTCTGTTAAGGTAAAAAGAGAGATTAAAGTAGGTGCTCTCTCCTTTTCTTGGAAGACGTTGGAATGTGCTAATCTTTCCTTGTTTGCTTTTCAGGTTTTGTGTGTACTTTTTGGGTTTCCCCGAATGCTTTGAGGATCTGGAAAACAGACTGAGAACATGACCACATGAGCACCTGGTAGCTCAAAGAGTAGATGTGTGCTTCTTGCAATTGCATTTCAGCCTTTCTTATTTGTAAGCTATAACCCAAACCCAATAAAGCCTGGATTCAATTTATTCCCAATGAAACAAAGCAAGTAAAGCTTGTTCTGATGAGTAAATGACATGTTTGATTCAACCAACCAGTTATTAGAGTTAAAAAAAAAAAAGAGCAGTGGCATCCTGACAGTTTATTTTTCATAAGACTCTTCGCAAAATCTGAAAATAAATTCTTATACCACCAGAAGGACAGAAACAGAGATTCACCCACTAGCATCTGAACATTAAGAAGTCAAATTAAAAAAAAAAATTTTAAATTGGCAATGGCATATAGAGAGATAACTCTTCTCTTTGTAACATTTTGTACACTTTAAGACAATGATCAGGTTTTTGATAGTGAAGAATTAGAAAATGCAGCATTTCTAGCCATCAGAGAGAGTGACTGCCTTAGAAGTTTAGTAATCAGAGATTTATTTAGTAACAAACCTGAGAGAAGCAATCTCCTCCAGCTGTTTCTTTTACTTGTCTCTACGTAGATAACTTCTGATTTGTCAAACATTACTAAAGAGAAATTAGTCTTTGCTTTCTAATTTCTAACAGATTCGTGTGAAAATTGGATAAATCACACAACGGTCTTGCTCTGAGCAGTTACTTTGTTGATCTCCAGTGGCCCCACCAGTTGGAAATGCTCAGTCTGCTGTTCCGTGGCCTCCATGGCGCCTGCATCTCTCCTACTCCGCCCTGCACAGCCCTGGGAGCAGCGGGAGGAGTAGTCTCCCACCTTGCACACGGTGAGCTTACACTGCAGATAAACCACATTGTAGCTGTCAAGAAAGCTGAAGGCATTGAACTTGAACTGAACCACATTCTTCTGGCGGGAGTGGAGATTGGCATAGGAACTTTCTTTGATGCACCTGGTGGAGAGGAAAACCCCAGACCAAAAAAATTAACTTAAATCACGGTGTGAATCCATTCTGAGCTAGATAATTAGGTGTGGACACAGACCTCTGAATTCCAAATGGGTTCTCCCTACTACCCACTCTTTTTTTTAATATATATAAAGAAATTTTAAACACTACTATGGGTGAAAAACCAGAAATAGAAAAGGAAACTGTAAAATAGACACAATAACTACAAAGCAAGGTAATTAAGTCCTAGCTAGAACTCTTGCCTTCGGAAGGCCTATTCTATTTTGTCCAATGGGGAACTTAGAAGTGGTGGTTATGTTATTTGAAGCTGAACTTAGATTATTTAAAAATGTATATTGTAAACCCTAGGGCAATCACCAAAAAAGTTAAGGAAATAAGTATAAATGATAGATTGAGAGGAGATAAAATGGAATCATAGAATATATTTGATTAAAACCAGAGAAAGTGGCAAAAGGAGTGTGGGGAGAAACAAAGAACAAATGCAATGAATAGAAAACAGTTACTAAGGTGGTAGATTTAAATGCAACTATATCAATAATCACTTTATTATTATTTTATTTATTAAGTTTGTTTTGTCAGAAATTAATATAGTTACTCCAGCTTTCTTTTGATTAGTGACAGCATGGTATCTTTCTCAATCCCTTTTAATTTATCTGTGTCTTTATATTTAAAGGTTTCTTTTAGGCAAATATAGTTGGGTCTTGTTTTTTATTTATCTATCTTTTTTTTATCTATTCTGTCTCTAAATTGGTATATTTAGACCATTTGTATTTAAAGTGATTATCAATTAAAAAAACAAGTCCCAACTATATGTTGCCTACAAGAAACCCACTTTAAATATACATTCTGAGCCACAAAAGACACTTTAAGAAATTTAAAAGAACAGAAATCACATAAAATACATCCTGAGGTAGCAATGGAATTAAACTAGAAATCAGTGACAATGATTGCTGGAAAATTCCCAAATGTTTGGAAATTAAAAAACATACTTCGGAGTAACTTATGGATCAAAAAAGTGTCAAGAGAAATTTTAAAACATGTTAAACTAAGTGAAAATGAGTGTACAACTTATCACATTTGTGGGATGCAGCTATAGCAGTGCTTAGAGGGAGATTTATAGCATTAAAATGCATATATTAGAAAAGAAGATCTAAAATCAATAATCTTAGCTTTGAAAACTAGACAAAGAAGAGAAAATTAAACCTAAAGTGAGCAGAAGAAAAAAATGTCGGTTGTTAAATTCTGGCACCAAACTGAGCCTCTTGCCTTGATATATTTGTAAGGATGATTGTAAGGGAAGTGCTTTCTCACTCCATGGCTTATACCACCTACGAGAGATGCTGTGTCCTGCCCCTTCCACAGTGCAACTTACGGGCTTAGGCTGCTGTGGCTCTCACCACCCTAAAGCTGCCACTAGATGATGACTTTTTGTTGTTTTTGAATTGTTTGCCAACTGCCCATCCATAAGTATTTTGCCTATTAGGGGGCAAGGGAGCTATAAAGGCAAACAATATGTCAAAGTTCTAACTTGGCAAATGGGTTCGTTAGCCAAAGGAGCCAGAATAAATCTCACAAGTATAACTAAGAGCTTAGCTTGGGATAACCCACCAGTCCATCAATGTAGGCCAAATGCCCCAAGGACCTGCACCATGAATGGGGAATCTAACAAAGTTATAAACCTAGAAGGGAGGGAGGTATGGGCATGAAAAGAGAGGGTGAGGCAGCAGAATCCAGTGCGGCAAGGGTCCTGCCCAGGACTCTGGGGATTCAAGGGAGGTTGTGCAGGCCACCTACAACTATTTGTCCCCACCTGGGATCAGAGGTTTGGTGAGAGCACCCATTCTGCCTCTGGGGCATGGTGAGGACTCTTGCATAAAGTTATGATTTAGGAATACCGGTTGAGAAGCCACAGGCTACCTGAAGGAATTGCCATGTGAATATAGCAGTCAACAAGAGAGGGCTTCCATTTTCCTTACCCCTGCTGGATCAAATCATGCTTGATGGTTGTAAAATCACTGGGATCAGGAGAAGCCACACAGGTATCCACAAAGAGTTCCAGGTTGGGGTTGAGACTATGGAGGGTGGCTTGGAGGAAGACCTCTTTCCCCTGGCTGGCATAATATGGTGCCATGCCTCCCATGTCTTGGAGCCCCGGCGACTGGAGGAATGATATGGACACTTCGTAGCTGGCATTCTCCATCGGGACGTTAGCCCCATGAACGATTTCAACTGCAGCTGGGCCACCCACCCTACAGGTGAACTTCAGCTCAGGCACCTTGTGCCGCACAATGACTCGGCCAGGGTGGCCCCGAATTCGGCCTCTGATGGAGTTGGAGTAGCTGAGGGAGCCCAGGTGCTCCTGTGAGGACAAAAAGAGAGCAGGTGGGCAGCGCTCCCAGCTCCCGGGCAAGCACCTGCTTTCATGAGCAGAGACCTCTCCTTCCCATGCCCAACTGTCACCTGCTTTGCTGACATCCTGGAGGATATGAGTTCCCCAGCCCCTGTGGTACTTAACGCCATGGGTGACCTGATGTGTGGGGTGCACAGGTGGCCCCCCAGTGGGTGAGCCTGGATGCCCCCTTCCCTCCTTGAAGCTCCATTTCTGCCAAATTCCTCCAGGTGTACCAACCCCTCAGGCTCCCGCAGGCCACCCCCCACCAGGGCTCTTGTCCGCTCTTTGGTCTCTTCCCTGCCCTCGACTCCAAACCAGTTGTGGCTCCACATGAGCTGCGGGCCGGCCCAGTGGACCCCAGCTTTCAGATCCTACGAGACCCTCAGGGGTTAAGGGGACACCAGAGCCCACAGGCAGGGGCCACTGCCTCTTGCCATCTCCTTCCCACACCCTATGTAGACGCCCAGAGGCTCAGACTGCCCCCATTTGCTCAAGGAAGCCTCGGCTCGTGGGGCTCCGATCCTGGGACATTCTGCCTTGGAACCCTCCAAAGACGCCTATCGACTTAGACCAGCGTTCCTCAACCTTTTGTTCACTATGGACCTCCTAAAGGGCCTTTGTAAGCATCATCTTTCCTATTCATCCTGCCCTCTCTCCAGCTCCCACTGTGGAATTTTAATACAACAAATACACTGTTTATGTACTGTATGTATATCTGTGCTTGATCCATAAAGAAAGATCTTATTTTTTTGCCCCTGAGAGCCAATCTCTATCTCCCCTTCCCCTTCAGGGGAATGTACAGCTTAGAATAAACGCCACGCTTTTTGGCCACGTGGTCCCACCCTCTTCCAATCTGCCTTAGGCTTCCCGCCTCCAGTGTGTCCTCAGCACCCACACGCTAGCTGGTCCCCTGCGGCCCCTTTACCCCCTGCTCCACCCACCAGGCAGGCTGCTCTTAGCCACCGCCCTGTTCACTGTGGCTTCCCTTCCACCCAAATCACTCTCCTACCTCCCTCCTAGTTTTATTGTCTTCCTAACCCTTTTTGCTACAAGAAGGACTGTCATCTGTGTTTGTTCCGAGCCCGAGTGCCTGTCTCTCTTTTCTTGGATGTAAGAGCCATGGCACGGGGACCCTGCCATCTCCTGCACCTGGATGGTTGCTCATTCGCTGACTCTGATATCAGACACGGGACCTTTGGTGGCAGTGTTTTCCCTATCAGTGGCCTGGGGCTGGCTGTCAGCCCATGTGGTTTCTGACACTGCTGTGTCCCCAGCACCATGGTCAGTGCATGGGGCTTTTGGGGGGGAGCTGGGCCAGCCAGGGCCAGAGAAGACATTTGCAGCATCTTCCCTGATGGCTCAGAAGCTTCCGAGGGGTGCCCACCTCCCAGGCACAGGGGGCCTTCCAGCATGGCTCCTGGGGAAGAAATCTCTGAGGTAAAAAGTAGAGTTTTCAGAGCAAAAAGGATAGGAATGACTATGGTTTACTCAACCAAATGGACAAAAGTGAAAGAATTCAACCTCCAACAATGTCAAGGGTTCCCTGAGCTTCAGGTGTGTGTCTAAACAGGGATGTGAAAGAACAGAGGAGTGGTATGGGGATCTTGCTTTGGAACAAGTTACATTGTTAAATATACTGAGAAAAAAGATTCTGTGGTTATACATTCACTGTATCACTGGTATACTTGTTTCCTTGACTTCAATGCTACTGTCTTGTGAAATACACAGATGGTTAAAGAAAATTAAACAAACATTTATATTTCATTATTCATGAATGTCCTAGAGGCTTGCTTTCTAGACTGTGGAATGTACCTACCTGGTTAGAAACATAGTCAGATGGACAGACAGACAATCTGTCCTCCCCCATGCCTACCACCATACCTTGCACATGGTAGGTGTACACTAGTGCTCAATCAAGAAGCATGTTGTGAAAAATGCTTTGCTTTTGGAGCTAAGAAAATATTATCAATCCATCCATCCATCCATCCATTCACATATCTATCAGCTCATCAGCACTCAACACTTGCTATTGTGTATCCCAAATTCCCAAAAGGAAGGAAAGTTTCAGAAAAATTAGTGAGCTTCCCTAGATCTCACCAAACTCAGAAATGAAGTCACAGCTTGTGTCTTTCCTCTGTTCCTACCCAGGTTTCTCATAGGTGGTTGAATTTCCTAAACCTTTTTCCTTGACGTCCACCCACAGAAGGCTACCACCACCTTGGCAGTTTCTTACCTGCTGGACGGTGCCACAGCGGCCATAGGGAATGTTGAAGATCAGGTAGCGCCCCGTGACCTGGGGGCGACACAGCTCATCATTTAAGTGGATGTCCCAGGAGGAGTAGCCCAGCCTCCGGAGGTAGCCTCGGTCAATAACGGCTTGGAAGAGGTGAGGCAAGCAGGAGAGCTGGGCTGCAGGAGGGAGAAGATGGAGAGGGCCTCACAAAGAGGACCTGGTGCCCTGGACATGTTCAGCAGGTTTGCGAGTGTCCGTTTACTTTATAGAAAGTACCATGGATAGTGCCCTGCGCGGGGGCTGGCTCAGTGCTTAGCCCTCACCCTTGACTTGACTTTCATTGACTTTATTTATACCCACCCTTTTCTAAAAAGGCTTTGATGTCACACTACATTCATGGGGAATAGCCACGTCCCATGGACAGCTCATTTCCCATGTTGAGAACCCCTGCACCTGAGCACTGTCTATCTGGGCCTTTATATGGAGGGAAATTGGAGAAAGAGACAGGAAGCAAAGGGGGAAAGAGCCTGGGTGCACAGGGGCTTCTTCCCCAACCCCCTAAAGCCCAGCGAGTGGATGCAAAGCAAGAGGTCTCAGCGGAAATGCAGAAGCTGGTCCCCCCCAATGCCAGTCCTTTCTTCCCCACTCGGCTGCTCTCTAACCCCCCCACCCCCGACTTTCAGTGGCCTAAGCCTCAGACTGCAGAGGGGGGAAAAATTTACCATTTTCCTTGGGTACAAGAGAGTCAGCCGGACCTGGTGAGGAGAGAAGGATGAAAAACGAAGGTCAACTGTGCTGAAACACTGGGAGAGGATGATGTAGCTAGGAGTACACATGAAGTGTAGGTGAAAGGGTGGGCTCATTTGATTTCACTATTAAAGCTGGAGCACAAGGGCATGAGAATACTCCAGTGGGTGCAAAGGGAAGGAGGCCCAGGGCCTCCCAATGCAGATGGAGTCTGGCATGTGTGGAGCAATGTTCAGAATACGGGTACTATCAACACCAAGATTTGCTGGAGCGAGAGAATAGTAAACACAGGGCTTTGAAGGTTATAAATGCTGTCACATTGTACAAACTCTGCCTGGCGTCCCTTCCTAGGCACATGGCACACTGGGAACCTCAAGCTGGGAAAGATGCAGTTAGCGCTACCAAAGGTTTTTCTGGCTCAGAAGTGAGGCAGGACACGGCCCCAGGGTCATGACTCCAGTGCGACCCACACTACTTGGCTCTCTGCTCTAATTAATGCCTGTCTTCAGGGGACTCTGACAGCTTTTCCATTCGGACCCCACGCCTGTGCAAAACAAGGCAACACCTGTGTAAGGGTAAAAGCAGTGTCGACAATTCCTTTCCTTTGCTATAAAAAGCTAAGAATGGCACAGACTATTCACTAAGTCTTAGAATTCCATAACTCCTTGAGATTCAGGGTAAATTTAGGGCACACATAAGGAAGTAGGACTCCATACCGAAGGTAGTCAACCTGTGGAAGTCAGAACGCCGAGACAGGTGTTGGGTGATAATCAAATGCATTCTGGGAAAGGTACAAGGGAGGCCAAATCTCTGACGAAGGGGACACAAGGGGGAACCTGGGACATTGTGGGGTGTCTTTCTGACTTTCTGACATTGTGGGGTGTCTTAGGTCCAGGTGAAGAAGAGGGTCCACCCAGGACTGTGTCCTTGCAGCCATCCTCAGAGACTGAAAAGGGACTGGACGAGTTGTAGTGTGCCTGCCAGCAGGGAGTTCTATGACCTTAATCATCGTGTCACACCGACCTCATAATCTTTTAGCTCTATTTCAGAACAAATACTGCGCTGATTTGGAATTAGACACAGCTGACGCATAAACTCCCAAGCCTGGCTGATGAAAACATTTGCCACCACGTGTACGTAACAAACATGCGCAGGGTACTAGGATCCGGGGCCTTGGCCGCCCCCACATCCCCTAAGGTGGCGAGTGTGGACCTGGGGCCGGCGTGCGGAGAGGCGGCGGCGGGACGCACCTGCGCACACCACGCCCGCGTCCTCGCGGTGCCGGCAGTTGTGGCGGCCCCAGCCCGAGTGGGCGCAGCGCCCCAGTGCGTCCTCGGAGCCCGCGCAGCGCACGTCGTCCAGCAGGATGGGCCCCGCGCCCGGGCCGAAGCGGCCGTGGCCCGGGGCGCCCAGCGCGTGGCCGCAGCCCAGGAGGCGACACACGACGCGGGCGTTCTTGATGTTCCAGCGGTCGTCGCACACTGTGCCCCACTCGCCGCCGTGCCACACCTCCACCCGGCCCTCGCAGCGGCTCCGCCCGCCCGCCAGGCGCAGGCCCGGCTCTGCGGGGAGAGAGGCAGTCAGGCGGGAAGAGG
>VBSM01003144.1:6648474-6667414 GCA_008086735.1 Cheirogaleus medius
AAGGAAGAATAAAAAACCATTATATTTTGTAGAAAATAATTTTACAGGGGCTGAAAATGAAGCCAAGAAAATCAACTTAGATTTTTCAGAAATATTTTTAGATAAGAGAAAGAGTACACCCGAGAGGTGTAATTCCATATTAACATATACAGAAGAAAGCCAGGTAGGAAAATTAACAATGAACTTTATGAAAGAATATGGCACCATAAATTATAAAACTAAGTGTTAATCTAGCAATAGGCATATGATCGTTACCCGGTGATGGTGTCACTGTTGTTGAAATTGGATCCATGTCTGCCAACAAAAAAAATTCTAGTGAGAAGAAAGCATTAGAATTTGGCTTCATTGAAATTTTACACTGTAGACTACTTGTTGATGAAAACAGGCCTGTTTTGTAAGTGGTATACAATAGAAATCCACGCTGCACCTTTATCTTGTGGCTTCACACATAGGCATGAAAGGTGGATGAGAAGTTGGCATTTTGCACAATAGATTAACATTTTTGATATTGAGCATCTACAGTGTGTCAGGTCATTTACATCCCTAATCCTCACAAAGACTGTGCCAGGTAAGTACTGTCACTATTTTAGAGATGAAATGGAGACCCAAAGGGGCTGCGTAGTGAGCCCAGGTCATCCACAGTTTACGACCGTGAGTCCCCAAAGCACATATTCTTTCTCAGCACTGTGCCTTTCAGGAGCATCAAGCGTGGGTGCTGCAGTCACCCTGGGCTCAATGTGGTGAATCGGGGATGAGAGGGAAAGGAAATAAGGGTTTAATGGCCTCTGCTCCTTCCTCACACTCCAAGGGGCACTTCCTGCAGAAACAGGAAGTGGTGTGGGTGCCATGCTTTCGTAAAGGAAGTAAAATGTGTGGGTGCCACCTACACTGTGTACAAAGCAACCCAGTTACCACCAACCAGGTCTGCAAAGAATGTGATGTGAAGAGCCAATGGGAATTAGAAGTGAAGGAATCTTCTGACAAAAGTGGAGTCATGGTGGAGGTGGGAAGGAAGGAAGTGAGTAAATGACAGATGGAGGGACGGAGGGAGAGAAGGAGGAGAGAAGGAAGGAAACCCATACTTAAATAGAAGTGGAAAGAAAGTACTAAACTTTGGTTTCATTGTTTTACCCCCATATGTCTTCAAAGTAATCAGGACTTGGAAAAAATAAATAAATAAAATAGAAGCAAGCAGCGGAGCCTTGTTACTGAAGACATGGGTGTCAGGGATCTGGGGGGTCACACAGCAAAGCAGGATGGGAGTCGGGAGACCTGGCTTTGCTCTGCCCCAGCTCTGTGACTTTAGGCAAGTCTCCTCCTTCTCTGGGCCCTGTTTTCCTTCAGCACAAGGGTGGTGGGAGGCCCATGACCAGCACCAGTGGCATCGCCGGGGAGCCTGTGAGAAATGCAGGATTCAGGCTCCACTGGGAGCCACTGAGTCTGCATTTTGACAAAGTCTGCATGCATGAGGTTCACACGCATATGAACATTTGAGAATCACTGGTCTAGATCATCTCTAAGGTCTTGAAGTTTGAGGCTATTTTATCCTGTTCATCCCATCCCCAGCATCCACCTTCACGGTGTTCAGTTTCATAACGAGTGGTGGAGGGGGTGGCCTGGAATCCTCTGGGAGTTGACCGGCCTCCCCTGACCTGTCCTGTCTTCTCTCCTAACTTCACCTGGGTGTGTAAACGCTTACTGGGCTGGGGATTCTCAGAAATTCTCTCACCATGGCTGCTTCCAGGAGCAGAGAGCGTACCCAGAGAAGAAGGTGCTTCGGCTGAAGTGGGAGTTGTATCTGCAAATGAAGAAGAATGTTTTCGTTTGACCAACTACATGGTGGAAAACAGAAGATCGAATGGTCAGGACTAACACTGTCACATCCTGGCTGTCCCACGTGCACATTTGGGTGTGCCGGCTGTGTTGAAGCATCACCTGAAACATGACACACAGGGCCAAGCAGGGGAGGAGTGGCTCCCCAGCCCCAGCCCGTCTTAGGCACATCTGATCAAGACCAGTGCAATAAGCAGAAAGTATTCCCTAGTGGAAGGGACACTTCTGTGTCTAGGGATGAATGAGGAGAATGTGAAGCTCAATTTCTTTGAAAATGGTGCTGGGGTTTCTGTTTCTATCGCGGTTTATACCATAGACAAAATGTTTAGTGCGCATGTTCATTTGCCAACTAGAAAGAGGAAAATCTGAGCATATGTAACTAAGAAATGTGCCAGACAGAAACATTACCAGAAGGAGTGTCCACTTCTTCTGAAGTTGAAGATGCATCTGTGTATAAACAGAGAGAACAGGACACATAATTGAGTGGAAGGAAGGAAGACGCTGAGGTTTACTTTGTGGCTAAAATGGTCATGCAGTAGGCTCATTTTCTAAATAGCGTATGACAAATAAGCTGGCCTCATTAATTTCAACAGCACTGCGAGAGACTTTACCAGATGGAGAGGTCACTTCTGCTGACACTGAAGCGATATCTATGGATAAAGGGAAGAAGAGACTTAGATACCAGTGGATGGGACTCCTGGGTTTCTGTTTTTACCAAGGCTATGTTGGATACAAAATTTTTGAGTTCCAAAACGGAACTCCAAGAAGAGGTACTTGGCGGGACAGCAGAGAAAATGTTCTACCTGGTATGGAGGTCACAGCCGTTGAGATGGAACCTGCAGGTGAGCAAAAGTGAGAGGCAGCAATGAGACAGTCTCATAGGGCACACATGCCTCTATGAGACACAGGGGTGGCGTCCTGGGTCAATGTGACTTCAGGAAGCCTTGTCTTCCTACTCTCCAGTTAGTAGTGGGGGCAGGGCCTCTCCAGAGCCTCCACTCCTCCCTGCCGCCCCTCCACTCCTTGGGTCTGCATTTTTCTTGCCCACCCTTTAACTTCTTCCCATGGAGGTGGCCATGACCTGTTCAGAAGACCACAGCCACTGGCCAGGTTTCTCATCTGCACGGGGCTAATCTAACAGAGATTCTGTGAACGGGACTTGCTTTCCTGGCCTTCCTCCTCCTTTCAAATGGGTGGAGGCAGTGCCCCAGGGAAGGCATCAGCTCTGCAGACTGGAACTTTCCCTAGCTGGGCTGGTCCCAGATCTAGGGAGGGGTGGCAGGTGTTTTGTATTAAGTGTTGCCCTCCAGCTCAGCTTGTTCAGTAATAAAGGCCGTATTTGGTGCTGACTCTGATGTTTATGTCTCAATGGCTCCAGCACCTGAGTAGGAAAAGCACCTTCTTTATTGTCCCCATTTTCCTCCCAAAACCCTTCCTTTTGTGAAATTCTTGAACCTGGAGTCACATAAGGAACTTCTTGGATAATTCTAGCCAGTGTCACTCAGAATCTGTTGTACAAGAGGTGAGTTACTTGTCAGCTTGGGCAGTGCTGCAGGCCTCGCTGCCTTGGCACAGGGCTGGCTGGTGGCCATCTTCACTGAATGCTGTTGAGTGTCACGGAGGATCAGGGACAGCCATGGCCTGACTCCTCCCCATTCCAGCAACACCACTTGGTGGCTGGTGTACAGGAGAAACTCTCTCCAAACTCAAGTAGGTGAGACACTAGACCACCAGTTAGTCCAGGGAGTGTTGTCATGGACTTGACTTGGCCTAACTGGCTGCATGACTTTCTCCCTTGGCTCATGCATTTACCCAGAATGCACCCACCATCAGGGGAATGATGAGTCAGGTCAAAATGAACATATTAAAAACCAAAAAAAAGAAAAAAAAGATTACTAAAGAATTAAAGAATTTGACCAGCACATAAACAATTGTTTAATGAATTCACTGGAAAACCAAATAAAATAATTTATAGCAAGCAAGATGGAATCCAAAATAATATTTAAATTACCTGTTAAAGTGGTTACAGCAGTATTCAAAGATCCTGTAAATAAGAAAAAATAATTGGTCAAAACCTACCTAATGCTGGGAAACAAACATTATTTTATAGTTTACTTGTTTTCTTCTCTCTGTCCCTGAAGCACAGAAACCTCGACCTGCATTTATTTAACTAACAAATCTTCACTGCCCACTCCTCTGTGCTGGGCACTTTGCCAGGGCTGGGGTAAAACAGTCAACAAAACTGCATGCTGTTCCTGTCCTCAAAGAGAGGGCTGTGGCATGGGAAAGGCAGGTATGGTCAAATAAATGTAAGATTGCAAGGTGACAAGTGCTGTGAAGGAAAGAAGGAGAGACGTGTGACAGTGTGAGAACCCACGGCGGGTGATCTGACTTGGCCAGGGAGTTCCTCTCTTTGTCTTACCGCCCCCTGCCCTGCCTCGTGCCGGGCACAAGATCTGGCCTGGATGAGACACTCTGCTCCAAGACAGTGACAACCTGACACCACACCACCCCGTGCCTGTCCTAGTCCGGCCCCAGTGGCATGACAGAGGTGATCCTGCCGTCCTGTCTGCCTGCAGTACGGCGCGCAGGGGGCATTACCAGGTGCAGGAGTTATTTCCTCCCAAGTGGAAGTTATGCCTGAATGTGAAACACAAACAGGAATGTTAGTCCATTGATGAGCAAGTTTTTTATTCATTTTCTGGTTGTACATAATTCTGCCTTTACTATAGTCTCATTTGCTGGGCTTTATTGTTGGGAAAATTCAACTATGAGGACTATTTCTCATCCTCCCAAATTAAAAACACATGCACTGTTATAAATTCAGTCCTTCCTGAAATGAAACACACTTTCCTGTCCTTTTAAACAAAAGATATTGATCATATCGTAACCTGCATGATCCAGACTCATTAGGAAGAATATCATTGTTGTGCAGGGATATAATACAGAGGTGTCTCAAAGGATATTGAGGTAAATGGGCATTTTGCTCCATTTAGAAAGTCTGGTGATACTGAATGATTTCTCTGGACCCTTCTGTGGCTATCAGAGCATCTGCTAGCATTTCCTGACATCGCCAGCGTGGCCTATCAGGTCTACACCTCCCAGCCCCTACACTACTTCCCCAAGCTCTTGTCTCTCCTGAAGTCAGCAGGGAGACCAGATAGCCAGCTGTCACGTGACTATAGAAAGTAGGAATGATGGGCTCTCAGAAATAGCCTTCATGGAGTACCTGTGTGTGTATTCAAGTGCTTTTCTTCACCTTGAACGTTGGGATCTCAATTTGGTTCTTTGTCTATTTCTGGGTTCTAGTCTATTTCCCAAGGGATTAATTTAGCCAAGTGACTCCTGGACAAATAGGGGTATAACTGTACTAACTAGGTAGCATTTCAACACAGCAATATTCTTTATATAGGTAGCAAAAGGGCAAGTCAGCAGAAAACTTGTTACCAGCTGTAGGAACCAAATCTGTGGCCGAAATTGAGGTAGACACTGTCAAGACAAGCAAAAGTTAAGAGAGAATTGTAATTAAATGCCATCCTTATCAATCAAGTTCAGTGGTAACGAATTTTCAAAAAAATTATCCTATTTACAAATCATGTCCCAGCCATGTTCATATTTGATTATGTTCTAGTCCTATTTGGTTCTCCTGTTCTCTGTCACATTAAGCTAGGGCAATTAGTAATGAGACAGGTGGTACACGGGGCTGGGACCTGAGACCTGGCAGGGGTGGGGAACCTGTGGCCTTCGGGTCACATGTGGCCGTCTAGGTCCTTAAGTTTGGCCCTTTGACTGAATCCAAATTTTCCAGAACAGATCCTTTTATTAAAAAGGGTGCAGCAGAGAAAGATGAAGCTTTTCTTGCCTCCTTTGGTGCTAAAAAAAGGATAATCTTGAAATCAGAAGGCCGCAGGTTCCCCACCCATCTTTGTGGAAGGGAGCATGTGACCTTGGACAAATCCCTTTGCATCTCTGGGCTCTAGGTCTGCACCTGAAGGGCCAGTCCATGGACCACCAGCATCTGCGTTACCTTGTTAGAAATGCAGACTTTCGGGATCCACTGAACCAGAACCTGCATTTTAACAACATCTCCTGGTGAGCCATGTGTACATTAAACCCGAGAAGCACCAAGCATGCAAATGGAGATGTCTACAGCCTAGACAAGCATGGCAGGGGCCAGGAGGAAATGGAGAACATGTGCCCATAGAGTGGGGCAGCCCCTCCCTGCTCATCCCCAGCTAACTTGTGCCCTGCTGAAATTGGCTCAAAAATGGCTGGGCACAGTGGCTCACATCTGTAATCCCAGCACTTTGGGAGGTGAGACAGGAGGATTGCTTAAGGCCAAGAATTCGAGACCGGCCTGGGCAACATAGCAAGACCCCATCTCCACAAAAAATAATAAAGAAAAACATTAGCTGCTGGTGGTGGCACATGCCTGAAGTCCCAGCTACTTGGGAGGCTGAGGCAGGAGGATCGCTTGAGCCTAGGAGTTCGAGGCTGCAGTGAGCTATGATGGGCCACTGGGCAACAGAGTGGCCTGGGCAACAGAGTGAGACATTGTCTCTAAGACAAACAAACAAACAAAACCCAAAACTCACTGAAAACCCAAATGTGTGGACAATGATGAGAATTTTAAGTGAAGCCATGTCACTAGAATTTGATTTCAGAGACCAGCTGTTGCACCAGAGAGGGAGGGAACAAACTGGACATATTGTGTCCTACGTATGGATGACATGCAATCAGTATGTTCAATTTACTATTTCATTCAATGGACGTACAAGCACCTTATATTAGTTTGATAAAAAGCTTGCTATTTAGTTCCATAGGAGATATAAACACCAACCCCAACTATATGCATGGCAATCTATACATATCTGATTTATAGAAAGCAGGAAGGAAAATAAAATTACCAGGTGAAGTGGTCAGTTCTGTGGCTGATGCTGAAACTGTAAAACAAACAGGAATTTAGAAGATAGCTTTTTATTTTAAAAATTTATATCTCAGATACATTAAAATTAGGTACAAAACAACTTCTGAAATGTGAAATTTAGAATAAGAAAGTTTTCTTAGTTGAGACTGAAACAGAGATGGGAAGCATGAAGGCAGGAAGTGAGAAACGTTCGTTGGCTGGGAAAATACATCCCCCTGGATGGACCAGAAAGGCTCTTTCACTAGGGTGCAATGAAAAGGAACTATTTTCTAAAGTGGCAAAGTACCAGGAGGCTTCCTAATTCTGACCTTTTAGGTTTTTAACATTGATTTGTCATTTTCACCAAACTAATTTTATAACACAATACCAAGTTGCCTAAACACTAAAGGAAAGTGGTTTCTTAATACAATAAAGCATATTATGACTTGTGATTCAATATTCATTTACTCTTGTTAATTATCTGTCATACTTGAAATGCACAAATGAGTCTGACTCTCCCAAGTGATTGTGAGCTCCAAGAGCCAGGGTTGTTGTCTGTTGTTTCCATTACTACATCCTTAGCACCTGGAATTGTGCCTGGCATGTATAAAGTGCTAAAAAATATCACTTAAATAAATGGATGAATGAATTAAGTCTTGTTATTCCAGTCTTTGCCCTATAAAATTAAGATACACTGAGCAGTGGCTATTTTACTTCATTTGATTTCCTTTCTATTCTACTTTGTTGGCAAGAGAAAGAAGAAAACATAGACAATGCACAAACTGGGCTGAATAAAAAAAAATAATAATAATAAAAAGGGAGGACTGTCTCAAACCACAGAGGCCAAAAGGAAATAGCGTTGAAGCTTTTACAAAGGATGTAGCTGCAAGGAACTGGATTTTGTTCATGGAATTCCCTAGAACAGTGCTATGAAGTCAACTTTAGAGCTCAAAATAGACAATTTTGGGACAGTGACTTGGAAGTGCCACTGCCCCAGTGGGTGGTTGGCAGATGGAATCTGGTAACTCCTTGAAGACTGCAGAGACGGAGGTGAATGCAGGGGTGTCGGGCCAAGCACTGGGTAGAGCCGCAAATCAAGGGAGGCTAGACTGACTGAGAGGCCTCCCGGAGCCAAAGTCAGGGGAGGACGTGGAGCTGAGGGGCTCAGGGGTGACCCAGGGTTGTATTAATATTACATGTCACTGTGTATTGCTGCCCTGGTGAGCCTCAGAAAGTTGAGCATGGACCTTGGGCATGCCTTTAGAGGACCCCAATGGGACACAATCTTCCCCACATTAATTTACAGGTCCCCCACCATGAGTCATGGCTCTAGCAGCCTCAGGAGAAAGCCAAGAGTGAGTACCTGAGCAGAGGACCCCGGCATCCTCGTGGTGGCCTCAGGTGTTGACAGATAAGCCCACATGGTGGCATTGACCTAGTGTGGTCTTGGTGCCCTGGCACCTCACGTCGCCCAAGAGGATACGCCTCACACCCTCCCCAAAGTGGCCGGTCCCCGAGGCTCTGCCCTCCCCACAGCCCAGCTGTCGCACACCACGTGGGCAGTGCTGATGCCAGAGGTTGTCACACACAGTCCCCAGGTGCCGTCGTGGTAGACTTCAGCTCGCCCGTCGCACCGGGTCCTCCCGCCGGCCAAGCTGGTGATGGGCAAGTCTGGGAAGACCCGGGGGTTATCACTGGAGTGTGATCAGCTCTTCTGGCAGGACATTTATAAAGGGACTTTTCTTTAGCTTTTAGTATAATACACCCTAAATCCCAGAACCCTAGAAACTTGCTTCCTGATTCTCCATCTCAGAGGACTGAGTCTAATGAGTGCTTACAGATTCGGAAACTGGCTTTTCCACACTATTTGTGACTCTCAATATTTTGTTCCATCATTTCCATCTTTGTATTGGAAATGTAGCTACAAGGACAAGGATAAATATCTATTCTGAAGCCAAGCCATGGCACTGGGATGTGTCAAACTCAACCTTTCATTATTTCCTGTGAGCCAAACTTGCCCATTGGTCCAGGCTCGAAGTTGAAAACATTTTCAAGAACCAGAGACTAGCCAGGCAGCAGCCAGCTCTGCCCCGAAACCTCTCCCTCCCTGTAAGCTCTGTATTTCCTCAGTCCTGGGGGAGGCCTGAGACTAGGTGGTGCTGACATTATTGGCTGTAACCCCAGGGCGTCCCCTAGAAAGATCCAGTAACCAGGAAGCTGTGAGAGAAACAACGAAAGGATTACCAACTGTGGGAGCC
This sequence comes from Cheirogaleus medius, assembly GCA_008086735.1. Classification (NCBI taxonomy): domain Eukaryota; kingdom Metazoa; phylum Chordata; class Mammalia; order Primates; family Cheirogaleidae; genus Cheirogaleus; species Cheirogaleus medius. Next base: position 6,657,472 of record VBSM01003144.1, read on the forward strand.
GTTTCTGCCGACGCTGGGGCAACTTCAACAGCTGGAAAGGAAACGCAAGGCATTCGTGTTAGCGGAGCGGAACGTTTACAAACACTTGATGGAACAGGCTGGGTCCCCACCTGTGCCAGTGTAGTGCTTTGGGACATTCTGGCCAACGCAGCACCTCACAGGCGGATCAGCGTTTTTAAAGATTAAGCCCAGACCCCGACTCACTGGCTCTAATTGGAAACAGCTTTCTGAACTTTACCAGGGAGGCTGATGGTCACTTGGGAGATTTGAGGCTACAAAACAGGACGGTGAACATTTGATGCTGTTTTAACTCAGAGCTTTTATCCTGAGACACCATGATTTGTTTTAAGCACCAAACGCCAAATCTTCGGATTAAAAAAATTACTGAACAATAGAGTGGAATAGAAATATCCTTTCCCAGACCTTCGACTTTACCTAGGAAGCTGGTCTCCACCCAGCTCTCCGGTGAGGTAGGGGTGGCCTCCGTAAGACCCCAATGTGGAGTGGAAAGTCACAGATGTTTGTTGTGTATAATTATTTAGTAGCAAAAGGTAACGACACAGGAGTTTAACATTTTCATTCAGCATTCTTGAATGGGTGTATAAAATTGCCTGTAGTGGAAAGTCAGTCCCTACTTGGACCATCCGCAGGACAGAGGAGTAGCTCTCTCTGAGAAATACCTTCATGAGAAATGTATGAGTTTGGCACATGTAGAAAAACCATTTTTGGAAGTTAAAAAGTGTCCCAGAGCAGGGGCACAGCTCCCTGGTTCCCAGGTACGTTTTTGCTCACAGGATCTCTTCTTGGGGCCAGGGGACCAGGCTGGGATACTGGGCAGGGGACTCTCCTCTCCTCAGAATAGGGTGACCAGCGACCTGGGTTGTCTGAGTCCGAAGGGGTTCCCAGGACATGGGACTTGCAGTGCTAAAACCAGGAAAGTCCAGGCAAAACTGGGACAAGTCGTTCACCTCACCTGGGTGGGACCCTGTGCCCAGGTGAGGCAGAAATGGCTGTGCTGCTTGGGAGGGAAATCCAGGCTGGGCAGAGTGGGCCCTGGCGTCCTCGTGGGGCCCACCGCTATGGACGGACAGGCCTAGGGGCTGGCACTGCCCAGGCTGGTCTCGCTGCCCATGCACCTCACGTTGTTGGGAAGATGGGGCCAGAGCCGTCTCCAAGCAGACTGCTCCTTGGGGCTGTCGGGGCCGCCCCACAGCCTAGCTGCTGGCTCACCACCTGGGCAGCAGGCAGGCCCCGGAGGTCATCACACACGGACCCCGGGGGCCATTGTGGTGGATGTCCACGCGGTCTCGCACCTGCTCCTCCCGTTGGCCAACCTCACCCCGGCAGGTCTGTGAGAGCCGAGTACCAGGGGTGCTTGAGAAGGTTCCTTCAATTCTCAAACGAGACAGCACTTCCAGCTAGCGGATTCCACCCGGTCTGCAGGCTGCTGCTGGGGCAGCCCATGTCCACGGGAGTGTTATGTACGCAGAGGAAAAGACAGGACTGCTTTTTCTATCTGAAATTTAGCACAGACTGCACAATGTCTCTTTCCCGGGCAGCTGTGGGGGTGCAGGCCACACGCTGGCTTTGCAGAAGACACGTTGTACTTCACGTTCTGCTTCCTCCCTGTTTCAGGTGTCATTCCTTATGCTGTTTTTCAGAAAATTCAGAACAACGAAGCTGAATGCTTGGAGTCCTGACTTTGCTTTTCTAACCCCGGTCTCTCAAAGAATGTTATGAAATTCTCAGAACAAAATTAATTTTACTTTTCTTGAATTTAGAAAACTGGAAGGTTTTTGTTGGGGGATGATGGAGGCGGTTGGGGGTTGGAAAATCAAGTGGCGGAAGATACAGCATCACCTGCTGAAGACAGGAAGGAACCAGCCAAGTGCAACTGACCCCTGAACCCAGAGCAGGGAAAGCTGGTTGTCAGGGTCTGGGCCCCCAGAGATCGGGCTGGTTCGAGGGGTCCCTGTTAGAAGGGTCTACAAGAGCACCGTGTGGAGTCTGGCCTTGTTATGGGCCTTCTCAGGGTGGGTGGGTGAGCTGGCTCTCTCCGCAGAAAGGTCTCCACGCTGGGAGAGCCCCCCATGTTACCCGCTTGCCGGAACGAGCACGGCCTTACTCTGCACAGCATCAGGCCACGGAAACCACGTTTGCTACTTTTCTGTGGGTCACAAATGGGGGGACCCCAGCCTCCAAAAAAGTTACAAAATGTAAGAATGGAAAAAGTACCTGTCGGATGGAAAACATGCGGATGCTCCCCAGGAGTTGAAGAAACTACACATATGAAAAAGAAAAATTGTCACCACTATTACATCCCAAACAATGAAATTTCATACTCTTCTCAAATATCATCACATCTGCCAGTCTGCCTTTAAACAACCCCATGCAGTCCCTAATCAATAATATTACCATTGAAAAGGTGGTGGTAGCTCATAAAGGAGTACACCTTGTTCTGATTAAGAATAACAAAATAAGACATAAAATTCATGTTGGGATCATGAAGATATGGCCCCATGGGCAGGGGGCACCTTGTTAGAACCACAGAGTTCAGCTGCTTCATCCCAGGACCAAGGTAGGGCCGCAGGTGGAGAAGCAGCTCCTATAGCCAGGCCCTCCTGCCCCCAGGCCAGCCTGCCCCAGGTCCTCCTGCTAACCTGTTGCACCCAGAGCAGCCTTCCCTGCAGGCGCACTGCTACCCCAAGGGAATGGGAAACAGCCCTAGACCTTTCCCTTCTGGAAGGTGGAAGGATTTGGAGCTTGTTAAGGAAAGTTAAAGCTCGTAAGGGAGACTCAGTGTAGGGACACCTGTACTAGACAGCTAGTCACCAGTCGGCAAATAAAATAGATGTAAACTCACAGTACCTGGATGTCCAGCAGCTGGGGGATCTGCAGAGATAAGGGAAACATGAGAGTGTTTAATAACATGAATCAGGGTGGTGGAGGATCATTGTTTTAGTTTAAATGTCACCTAGGAAACCGGGCACACGCAGGTTTATACCACACCTTTTAGCCAGGTGTGAGTGGTCTCACCTGGCTAAAATCTTTGAGGCAGTGATGCTGATAGAACTTGCCTTAGTAACTAAAATACCAATAAGAAAATAGTAATATATTTGTGCATTTATGGTGTGTCAGATGCTTGCCAATTGTTCCACGTAGATTGTCTCACTTAGTCCTCCCAACAACTCTTATGAAATAAGTACCATCACTTTCATTATTTTACAACTGATTAGTCTTTGCAGACACTCAGGTTGAATGGGGCCCTCCCATATATTAAACAGTTGGCCTATTTTTCAGCATTTGAACAGAAATCCACTGTCCTGCCCATGGGGGAAGGTTTAGGGCACAGAGGCATTCCCAGACTCTTCTGGAAATCCAAAGCTTGGCCTGGGCAGCTCCGTGACTGGCTCAGGAGGGACCTTCACTCACCTGAGCAGATGACGCCAGCATCTTCATGGTGCCCGCAGTTGTGGGTGAACCAACCGCCATGAGGGCAGTGCTCCAGGGAGGACTCCCATCCTGTGCAGTTGACGTCATCGAGGAGGATGCTGCCAGACCCGGGACCGAACCTGGCCCCCGGGAGGGAAGACAGGGCCAGGCCACAGCCAAGCTGCCTGCAGACCACGTGGGCATCCTCCATGGACCAGCTGTCATCGCACACGGTGCCCCAGATGTTGGCATGGTGCACCTCGACCCGGCCCTCACACCTTCTGGACCCATTTGCCAGCCGCAGGCCCAGACCTTGGTGCACATTGCAAAGAATGACCTTCATGAATGCTCATCCACAAAGGCCACCAGAAAAGCCAGCTATTTCCCGGGAATTGTGCACTGACAATTGAGGGTAACAAATCCACTCCCCCCTTTACTTTATTTCATTTCATTTATTTTTGCCTTGAGTACTACTCTGTGTGTTTTTTGAGATTACAATTGGTTAAGAAACGGCTGCTCCTTGGCCAGTACGGCCAGCGGCCTGCACCTCTGTGTGGCCGTCCTTTCCCTGTGTGCTGCGAAGTCTTGGTTTCTAACGGGTTTTGTTGGATTTTTCATGAGAAGCTATCAAGCATACGCTAACTCTGTGTGTGTATGAGTTTCTGTGTGCCTTTGCACATGATGATCAAGTGACAGTAACAATAGCTCCCATCTTTGTTGTTCCCAGGGTCAGGGATAATCCATGAGTGAAGACATTCCAGGGAACGCAAAGTGCCGTCATTGCAGGCTGACCCCTGTGTCCAAAGGGGCAGTATTGCAAAAAGCTGCTACTATGCTTGGAACACAGCCAAGGGTGGGCACATGACGTTGGGGTCAGCAGGGCACCCCCAGCCTTCCACACCAGCCCCTCCAAGCCATTCTTGCATCTCACAGCCTCTTCTTCTCTGTCACTTTCCAGTCACAGATTTTCTGGGTGAACCCAGCCATTGTCAGCCCTTCCTCAGGCACCAGCCATTTCTAGGGCCAGGCTGAGGCCGTGGAACAGGACAGAAATGTGTGGAAAGGGCGTGTCCAGCAGGGACGCTTCCTCCCACTTAATGCCAGAGCGTTTCTGAACTAAAGCTCTACGAAGGGAAGGAGACTGAAGCGAGGAGAAAGGATTACCTGTGGATGTGGACACCTCTGTCGGCTTCGGAAAAGATGCTAAGGGCAGACAGAAAGCAAAAGAAGAAAATTATACAACGTCTTGGTTAAGTGCCAAATATTTAACTGTCAGTCAGTCGTCAGTGGCTCTGCACGGTGCAGATACACGTTCTGATGCTCGTGCCCTTCTCTGTGGGGAAAACTCCCACCGCCCAGACCGTGTGTGCAGGAAACACAAGCCCACTCCTACAAGCTGAAGAAAGCCAAAGCATCGTGGCTGATACATTGTTTTTAAACAAGTAAATTTTTTAAAGTCAAGAAAGCATCCTTTGGGGACCTCTGCGGTGCAGTGTAACCCACCCTGGTGCTTCGTCTGGAGGTCTGGGGCCATTTCTTTTTCCCAACTCTTCTATTCATATTGTACTTCAGTCTTAGAGACCTGCCGTAGTAGAAGAGCCGTGGACCGAATTTGAACTGTAACAACTACTGGGCCAAACAGAGCCAGGAGCGAGCTAAACGGTGACCTCTTCGGCTTCTGCATTCTTAATAGTTCTGCCAAGCAGAAATCCGTGTACAGTGATAAACCCCCGCGGGACTGTGCCGTGGACGAGATGCGAGTCAGATCATGGCTGATGTCTACACAGCCTGCACCCCACTGCAGGGCAAGCGCTGTCCTGGCTGCTCTATCCTTGTCCTTGTCCAGAGGAGGAAACTGAGGCATGAAGCAGTTCAAGGATTTGCTAGAGGCCTCACAGCTAGTAAGGGATGAAGTTGGGAAGACAAACCCGAGGCATTTGGCCCCTAAGCCACCACCCTGCAGCCCAGGGGTCTTTGCCAAGGCAAGTTACAGCTGATCAACTCAGAACAGGTAATTACCTGAGGCTGGGTGACTCACAGCAGCTGATGGTGTTGGGTGCGGCACAGAGGCTGTGAGAGACACAGGAAGTGTGGGTAGGTCAGCTCCTTTCACTCTTCTGGAACCTGAGAGGTAGACTTATTTCAATCATAAAGGTCCCATGTCTTGTTTTGGGGAAACTGCACCCAGTCTGGGCATCTAAGAATGGCCCTAAGTTGCCATAGTTACAACCACCGGATGTCCTGGGTCACTGGGTTCATTTCTGTCCTGCTGTTGGACACTGTAATGTCAATTTCTTTCCTTTTCTCCCCCCTCCCCTGGTGTGGAGCACCTGTCTTGCCGGTTGGGTTGGTTTTGTGATTCTCCCTGGGGGCGGGGTGTGTCTCACCTCCCAGTAAACATCAGTTCCTAAAGGGCAGAACCACATCTATCTCAAGTGAGGTTGCACTACCAACCTCAGCAAGGAGGGAGCAGAAAGCCCCTGGTGGACCGTGGAACTGGGCTGGGAGCTCCAGGATCAGGGTGAAAGGGGACTCGCAGCTGCTGCTTGGAGGCCCTTCCAGGCACCTCTGACCCATCCCCACGGCTCTGCCAGGGCCCTGGTTCCAAACCTCCTGGCTCTTTAAGTCCTCAGCCCTGTCTTCTGATGTCACGTGCGGCTTCAGCTTCTGTTCTGCTCAGAACATTGGTTCTGTCCCTTGACTTCTGTCCTCTCAGAACCGTCTGGTACCTCCAGCCTCTCCTTGCCCTTCATCCTATCTCTGGTGGTTGCTTCCAGCACTAGCTGATAAGCCAGTTTGCACCTCCCAGCCACACCCAGAAGGGTGCAGAGACGAGGGGGACTTTTGACTCTAGCTACTGAATTTATTTGGAAAAACTCAACTGGGGTAAAACTGAGGAATGAGAGTCCTGGGTTAGGACGTGGGTTCCCACTATTAGGAAAGCTCTCTGTGCTACATGTAAAATGAGAGGACTAAATCAGAGAGATGGCTCCCAAAGGCGTGACTCATCGCCGGTGGAGCGCAAGATAATTTGAGGTGCTGCATCTTGTATTTTGAGTTGCATGCTTATTGCATTAAAATGTAAAAATTCACATTTAGTTCTATTCTGAGTAAGGATATTTTCAGATATGCATGGGTATAAATTGATTAGGTTAGGAAGTTCACTGTTTAATTTAATTTTATTTTTTAAACATTTCACATGTTGCTTTATTGCTACCGTGTTTGTTTTTATGTACTATTTGTGGCAAATGGTCCTGCCTCTCTGTTTACGGTGGTGATACCAAGTTTCCTTGCAAAATGAACTCATTTAAGTTAAAAAGAAGAGTCAATTTAAGAGGAAGGATGAAGAAAATGATAGTGTGGGCAGGAGATGGGCGTGGCAGGGCTATGCAGGGGGCCTGAGTGGCTATGGCTAATGCTTGGGGACCAGTGGCTCGGGGACTGCTTGGGCTCTCCCTCCTCTCTAAGTGCAGTTAGGCCGAGACTCACGGAAAGAATGTCCCTAACCCGCCCTGCTCAGAATCAGGCCCACCTGAGCAGATGGCGCTGGCGTCCTCATGGTGGCCGCAGTTGTGGGCGAGCCAGCCACGGTGCAGGCACTGCCACAGCCTGGCTTCTGTGCCCACGCACTCCACATCATCCAGAACGATGGGGCCCAGGCCTCTCTTGAAACGTGCCTGCCCCGGGGCTGCCACCGCCACGCCGCAGCCCAGCTGCCTGCAGACCACCTGGGCATCCCGCAGGTCCCAGCTGTCGTCGCACACGGTGCCCCAGCTGCCGTTGTAGCGCAGCTCCACGCGGCCCTCGCACCGGTGCCTGCCATCGGCCAGCCTCAGGGCCACGTCTGGAAAAGGCAGACACGCCTGGTCATCACTCTGGGGCTGCCCCTCTGCTGCTGCTCAGAACAGAACGTGGGCCTTTCCTCTGAGTTGACCAGCCTGGAGGTCCCCCTCACGCTCGGGGAGGGAACCATCGTGGGGTAAAGCCAGCTGCAAAGTGCTTTGGGTTTGTTCGCTCATTTCAAGGTGATTTGGGGGGGGGGGTTGTTTTTTAAAAGCTTTCCCCCAGACTGGATTAATTGTCTACTTCATGGAGGTCAGTTATAGCTTTGACCCAAGTGCCATAAAAACAATCTATGTAACCAAAACATTTGTACTCCTATAATATTTTGAAAAAAATAAAAAAGAGAGTGAGCCCTTAAAAGCCTCGTGTAAAGTGAAAATCACCAAGCTAGACAGTCGTGGCTGCTCCCAGTGTGGAATAGCGTTCTCGAGGCCAGGTGGAAAGAGAGTGTGCTCGGTTTTGAATAAAACTGGCTCCAAGAAAGGACCCTTCCCCGACACAGTGTGATGCGCCTCTGCTGTCGGGAGAGATGCCTGGCTGTGTAACTCTAGGGCAGGGCTGGGTGTTCAGCCCGTTTCTCCACGTTGTATCTTGGGAGTAAACTAAGGAGCTTGGGAACCCCCTTCCAAATCCCTGGGGGTCACTGACGGAGCCGCGGTCCGTCTTCATCTTCACCGTCATTACCAAGCGGGGCCAGGGGCTAAGACGATCGCAGGACTTACCGGTGTCGTTCTCATCTTGCACGAGAGACTCATAATGTGCATAAAAGCCGATGTTGGTGATGATCGCGTCGCTGTGGAACACCACGGACATGTGGTTGGAAGAGGAGGTGAATATCGGGGTTGTCCCGGAACAGAACCTCCCCAGCGAGAAAGATTCGTTTTGTGGGCCATCAAAGATTTCGATGAAGTCGTACGGACAGCCATAGAAGTTTTCCATTCTGTGAAATGAAGCAGTGTCATTTGGACTCAGTCCACTGGGGCTTCCTTCCCAATAAGCGTCACCCAGATTGGTTCAGGAAGGGCTAGGAAAAAGCTGTCTGAAACCTGTGTCTCTTCACACAGGTTGCAGGAATAATGACCCTGTGGACATGGGCAGTAGGTATCCTCTTGTTTCTAAACATTTTTTAATTTTTAAAGTTTAAATTCAACGGTGCTTTTTGAATATGTATTACAAGCACATGGAGTAGAATTTAAGTGGCATTGATGGGCACGTGGTGAAGAGTAAAACTCCCCTGACTACTCGCCCCTCGCTTCACTCTCCTTCCCAGAAGCAGCATCAATGAACAATTTCTGTATATTTCCTGCTAGAGACTGTCTATGCACAAATGGCAGCAGCCTCTGCTATTGTCGTGACGTTCTTGAAGCTCATTCTGTAGCAATACACACTATTTGTGTGACACCAATAGGTGCGTGTACTAAAATCCATTTAACTTGTCCCCTACTGATAGACACTTAGATTGTTTCCAATCTATGGCCAGCATAACTACGCTTATCCTCAGCGCGCATGAGACTTTATCTGTAGACCAAATTCCTGGAACCGGAATTGCTGGGTTAAAAGATCTGTGTATTTAAAATTTTGATCAATATTACAACAAGCCCCAAGGCCTTGCTCGCTTTTGAGAATTAAATATGGAAAGTTTTTTGGGGCGGGTTAGGGGGAGGAAGGCACACGGCTGAGTAAGGATGGCAGTAAGGTAGGAAACGTGTACTCACTTTAGCACTTCAAATGTGAGTTTGACGTGAGCCCTGACGTCCACTTGTATGTCCCAAGCACACACCACATTTGTCGGGTATTTTTTAGGAAACCAAGGACTGGAGAAGGAGCCTGAATTATTTGTGAGTAGACCACCACAGTGGAAACTTTCATCTGCAAGAAAGTGAAGAAACCCTGTCAAAAGGGGGCACTGACCTCTGCTGGAGTTTTCAGAGGGTCATGAGGGGACAGAGTGAGGACAGACATGAAGAAGACTTGTTCTAGGGCTGCTTTTGCGGATAACTAAGAAAGTTAGTGTCACGAGTACCCTGAGCTCCCAAGGCTGTCCCTGGGGCAATGAAGATCTTAAATGTGTGTTTCTGAGGAGGAAATGACAGCCATCTAAGGTCGAAAGGGCATTATGAGTCCCTGTGCACACATTTTAATGCTAACTGTGCAAAGACAGGGCAAGACAAAGCAGCCTTTCTCAGTATGGTGTGTTACAAAACAGCTTGTGTTAGAAGATGCCCGATGGTATATCCTAGCTGAAATCAACACCAAGATTGCCTCAAGCATCCAATTGAAGGCTGAAATGTTTTACTTGGCGTGGAATTTGTCCTCAATTGGAAAGGAAGCAAATACAAAACCACGTGAAGAGCTTACACAAAGCTGGGGTACCTGCGGGCGGGCTGTCGCCAGTGGAGTCTGTGGAAATCCACAGGGAAAAATCATACCGTGAGCAAAGACTTTTATCCAGATACTCATTGAAAACACTCAGGAATGCTGACACTCAACATGTCTGATTTCTCTGTGCCCCGACGGACAGAGATGACTGGACACTTGCCCACCCCACGCATGGGTGGTGTCACTGGATTCAGCTTGCTCAGGGCTGGCCTTGGGATTTCCTGGTTCCCTTCAGCCCGTCACAGCGCGATCATTCCTGCAAGCGGTTAACCCTCTCCTCCCAGCAGAC
>VBSM01003144.1:6675832-6703699 GCA_008086735.1 Cheirogaleus medius
GTGACTCTACTGTGCAGCCAGAATTGGAAATTGCCAATCTAGTCATTGTCCACCAGCGCCTAGGTCAAGATGAGGTTAGATTCCTTTTTAACTTTGCAGAGATAGTGGAAATTCACAGCGTTGGACGTACCTGGGGGTTCAGGAGTCACGTTTGGAGCCCAGTCCCCAGCACCTGCATAAAAGAACAATACGTTTAGGAAAATCTAAATTAAATGATATGAGGACAATGAAATGATGGTTTTTCTAATGTGGGCAGGTCTCAAGCAGGCAAGAACCATGTCACAAATGCAAGAATGAGGGCATGGACTCTGGCAAAGCAGCCCCAGGCCTGGGAGGGGTGCAGAGAACAGAAGCAGCAAGCTGTGAGGCTCCGGTGTGTCTGTCTTCAGAATGGAGTCAGGTTCACAGCATTCTCTGTCCACCTTGCTGAAGGGACATTCATCGCTGGGCCACAATCCTGAGATTCCCTGGCCCTGCTCTGTGCCTGGCCTCCATCCATCACTGAGATGCCTCTGTCTGAAAGACCTACCACGGGAGGAGAGGCTACCTGAGCAGACGACGCCAGCATCCTTATGGTGGCCACAATTGTGGTCTGACCAGCTGGAACGGGTGCACAGGCCAAGGTGCTTGTCACTTCCTGAACATTGACTGTTGTGCAGAAGGATGTCTCCAGAGCCCGGGCCAAAGTGGGCCTTTCCAGGAGCAGCAATGGCCCGTCCACACCTGAGCTGCCAGCACACAACCCTGGCTTCACTCAGGTCCCAGAGATCATCACACATGGTGTCCCAGGTCCCCTGGTGAAGGACCACCACACGTCCTGAGCACCAGCCCGAGCCGCCCACCAGCCGTAGCACTGGCCCATCTTCTAAACAGGGCAGGACTTGATGTTTGAGTGTGGGAAGCTTTAAGTAGGAGGTGATGTCTAGCTCCTGCATCTGTGGCTAGGGCAAACACAAGAGCAGAACCTGAAAGCTATCTTGATTCCATAATAGGCTTCAGGCTTTAGAGTGAGACAGAACGGGGTTCAAATCCCAGTCCTACTGCTTCCTAGTTGTGTAAACTTTGATAAGTCACTTTGTCTCGCTAGGCCTCAGTTTCCTCATCTCTGAAACGAGGGCTGTAGCAACATCTCTTGCAGAGGGCTGTGGGGAGCCCCTGAGAGCACATGTATAAAGCATCAGTTCAGCACCCGGCAGTCCAGGTTCCTGCAGATCTTGCTGTGAGATTCCCTGTGTCACATGCTGGGTTATGGAGAAGCAGGTTCCCAGCTTCTTTTTTGGATGTATCTTTGCAGGTTTATCCTGGACCACAAGGGTGGCTGTGACTTCATACAGCCCAGTGGCAATGGCCATATCCGGGCTGCAGGGCTGTGGCCAGTTGGAATTACCTGCTGTCTCTACAGGTACTGTAGGGATGGCCTCCCGTTCCCGTGCCCATGGGCTCTGCCACACTGGCCTTCTTTCTGTTGCTCCAACCTGCCCGACTCTGTCCCCCTGCGGGCCTCTGCATTTGCTGTTCTCTCTGCCTGCAACGCCCTCCATTGTCATTCAGCTCAGGCCACCTCCTCAGAGAGGCCACCCCTTCTCATCCAGTCCACAGTAGCCCCTCCTCCACCCCAGTGACCCTCTACTCTCCCACCCAGCTCTATTCCCAGCCCTTATCTCTACCCTTTATCATCCTTACCCCAAACCATCTTATTTATGTACTCGTTTCTCTCCCCTACTTATGCACATCCACGCTAGAATGTAAACTCCCAGAGGGCAGGGAGCTATACTGCTTGCTTTGTGCTCCACATTTATGACTGGACCTGGCACTTAGTAGGCCCCCTGTAACTATTGCTGGGTGAGTGAATGGTGGTCTGGAGTTAATATGTAGTCTGGATTTCAAATGTTGGAGCTTATTTATCTTCCCCAGGGCAGAGTCTCAAATATAGCTTTGAGGACCAAATACACAAGGAAACAAGCAAACAAAGCCCAAACTTCATCCAGGGACTTACTACCTGGTTTTCTGGTGGTCCAAAAGAATTACTGGGGTCCCTACAGGGGCCTGTGAGCATCAGAAGTCGCACAATTGGCAGGCAGTGTCCTCGCAGGGTACAAATTGGACCTGGTTCTGAAACAGCTATCCATAGTGCCATCGCTAACAGGAGTCCCCAAGTCTCTAATCTGAGTGAGTCTAGGGTCCAATTCATGCAAGGTGTAAAATGGGCCAGCTGGTGGAGGGAAGTGGAGTCTTTTCACAGGGGTGTCGAACTTCTGCCTTTCAGCACTCTGGACAGTTCCCAAGACCCTTCATACCATTCACCCTTTCCCCACAGTAGCACCGTGGCCATTTATATTCAGGATGCATATCACTGCCTTATTATAGCTTCCCATGTGGCCTTCCCAGGGGGAAAATCTAGCACCTATGGAGCAGGGCTGATGAGCTAAGCATGGGGTTTTTAAAAACAGAATCCCAGGCCTCTACTATAAGGGAATCTCACAAGTTAGAAACTGTCTTGTCTTTTAACAACGAAAAATTACCCAAATCTTCCTACCTGACTCCCTTTCAACCTGTGGAATAGCATTAAACAGAGCATAAAAGCCAGTGTTCGTTATAACAGAATCACTTTGGAACACCACTGTCATGATGTTTGAGGAGGAGAAAAATATCACAGCTGCTAGACCACAGAACTTCCCCATGGAGAGCGAGGCAATTCTGGGGCCATCGAAGATTTCAACTGAGTCATAAGGACAGCCAAGGATATCTTCAAGTCTAGGGGGAATAGAAGTGGAGAGTTAGTGGCAGGTTAGAAACTTCCTAGATATTAATGCTAAAAAAGTGTGACAATCATCGAGACTAAATATTTGAATTATATTTAAATTACTCACTAATATATAAAATATTAATTTTTTCATATGTCCTATCAGAACTTTATTTTCTTTGGCTGAGGAATGTGGGAAGCTTATAGTTACAACCTTATAACAGAAGATTTAAAATTATAATGGTTTTGGTTGATCACAACCTACATAGGACATTAGGAAATACTAATTCATACTGCAACTAAATTCGTGACAGTCAGATCACACCAATGATCAGCATGTAACAGACATCACAGCCAGATTTTTCTGCCTCTATATTTCACAATATTTGCCATACCCAAATTATTAGGGAGAAAAAACTTGATTTTTAAAATAAAATAATAGCAGCATATATAAGAGTATTTGCAATATGGCAGTTATTCATGAGGGATGTAATGAGGACTGATTTTGAAGGAATGGACAACTGATAATATGACAGACTTTGGAGGTGTGGGTTCAAGGTTCTCACCTCATTGTGAGCTAATTGTGCTCTAGCATTTTAGGCAACAAAGTTAACATGTGCTAAATCATTTTTTAGCTTAGGGCATTCTGAATCCAAAGTCTTGGTATAGTCATGACTGAATAACAATTCAGTGCATGCCTAAAGTTGGATTAACATGAAATTCCATAGTCTTGCTGTGTTTGGAACATGATGTGTGTCATATGTAACAAGAAGAAGGGCTTTGTACAGACTCTGCTTGCAGAAACATATTGGTGAGGAGATGGAGATTTGACATCAGACAGACCTAGATGGGTTGGCCTTGGGCAAGTTAGTTAACCTCTCTGAACCTCAGTTTCCTCATCTCTAATGGGGATGATAAAGACATGTCTTTGGGCTACAGTAACCCTGACATGTGACAAAGCATATAAAAGTGGCAGTGACTTTGAAACATTTGTTCTCTTCATGTCAGAGATGAGACCATAACTGTAGTGTCTCCTTTCACTTTGCAGAACATTTAGAAGGTGTAGGGCCTAGGGCTGGGGTAGTTGGCTAATATGTGTGTATAAAAAGGTTCTTACTGTTTGTTTAAAATTTAGATGAAGGAAAACAAAAGTCTAAGAAGACAAATATCGGTACCTAGTGTGCAACAAAAACAAAGCTATTTGAGATTTTTATGATATTTTTAGAAAACAAATAAAAAGAAAAAATATCAAAACAAGGTTAAGTCAAATATGTTAATAAACTACTTATTGAATTTTTCAATCTAGAAGTAACTCATTGGATAATGCCACAAAATTAACCCAAATGTTGTCTTGGAAAGACTATAGCATTTTGTGTTCTTCTGGTTTCACCCTTAAATGTTTTTCACTAAAGCAAATATCTTTATTATGATCTCATTAACCAATATTATTATTTAGATAGAACCTTCTCTTTCAAAGTTGTTTCCTTACTTCAAATTTGGAATTATGAGTTCTATGAGAAATTTTTTATCCACGTGGATCTCCCAGACACATTGGACATCTGTTGGGTAGTTTTCTGGATACTGTGGACTAGAAAATGAGCCAGAGAGACTAGAAATGACCCCTCCACAAGAGTTACTTCCTCCTGAAACAACAGGGAAAAAGGGTGTCAGGACGTGTCCACATGGTGTCACTTGGTAATCCTAGCAAAGACCAGCTCCCACCCAGTAGTTGGGTGGAGTCCGGTGGCAGCATGTTGAGTGGGCACACACAAGCTGTCTGAGTAGACCTTTAGTTTAAATGTCTCTTGGGAAGGAGGGTCTATTCAATTTAATTCTGATCGACCAAAAAAGATTAGTATGTGAGAGTTCACTGCTTTTCCCTCTCTCCCAGCACCTGATAAGAAAAATGTTGTATTTGTCCTCTCTGCTTACTGTCTCCTCCTCCTTTCTACAATAGAAAGATGTTTGCTTGCTGGGAGAGAGGCAGAGCTGATCTACAAAATGAGAGATTGGGAAGGGGAGACAAAGAAACAGAGGCTGTACGTGCCTGTGAAAGGGAAGAGTTTGAGGAGGTTTGGGGAGCGAGAGGCTCTAGAACAATGAGGGGGTTGGTGAATTGGAGATGAAGGGAAAGGGATATGTGGGCCATTTGGGGGAGATTATGACTGGCACCTCCTTTAAGTAACTTTCAATCAATTCTGTTGGGTAGATTGTGTTTCCTTTAACTCAGAATTTGCTCTGAGACTGGAACTTGCAGGGTTTTTTGATATATAAGGGTTAAATAAGATAACATGAAATATAATTCTTTCATATTAGTTGTCATTAGTATGGACAGACATATGCACACATACATGTATATATATATTTTTTCCTTTTTCTTTTATCCCCCTAGGATTTAAAGCAGCATGCCACACAAAGAAACAGAAAATTTAGAATCATCAAATTATTTTGGAGGAAATTTGAAACACAACATGCTTTATTGAATTTGTCCTTAAATTATTAAGTTGCTTAATTTCTCTTCTTTCTCTTCCCCCTGACCAAGCTGTGATCCTCCTGGAATCCCTGAGATTCCTAGTCTTTCCTGAGATGGATGGCAGGACATGGCATCCTGTAGTCCTACAGTCACCCTTAGTTCTACCACTAATAGTATTTGTGGGCTACAGTAATGAGACCAGGTCAGACTGACACTGAAACCCCCAGGAGTTGGACTGTACAGGTGTCAGGGGGTGATGGACTGGTGGTGCCTCCTATAGGACTATACCCAAAGAAGGTGGGTCAAGTGTGGGCCAATGGACTGAGGAGCCACATTCTCTTCAAGTCTCTTGTTACTGTCCTTTCTACCTTTCTACTCTGACCAGGGAAGATATACATCCCCCCTTCTCAGCCTGATCCTCTTGTTAAAAAGTCAGTATCTACAGAGTGGCAGCAGAGAGGCAGGCCCCTCGGCCACACTGTGCCTGGCTCTCCTTTGTGCTATGTCCTAGGCACATTCTACTGTCTGCAGTGATGGTTCTCTTGGCATGGAGTTACCATTTCAATTTAAAATAAGTGACTACCTGTTATATGATCCTGAGAAGGTGTAGAAGGACCTACAAGGAAAAAAAGAAGAGATAATGATGACATCCAGGAGAAAACCATTTAGTGTCATCTACATGTTAGTGAAATGTAAAGGATTTTCTTTAGGAAAGGAAATGTCAATGTACTTAGTGCAAACTGAGAAGAGTCTGAAGGTGCTGAGTGACTATTCTCTGTGGTCCTGTGGCAGATTTAAGGAGGCCACAAATTCTTAGACATTCCTCCTGTCACAAGGTGGGGTCTAGGTTCCCTCCTTTGAACTGAGGTGGGCTCTGTGACTGCTTTGACCAACAGAACATGGAGGAAGTGGCATTGTGCCTTAAGAGACTGGTAACTTCCCCTTCCTGTCTCTGGGAACATTGGCTTGCTCAGGCATCCCTAAGCCACCTTATAAGAAGTCTGACTATCCTGCTGGAGAGACTATGTGAAGAAGCCCTGTGGCTGCCTGGAATGGAAGAGAGCCCTGGCTGAGCCCATCCTTCTAGCCCACCCCACCAAGGCACCAAGCATGTAAGTGAGGCTGTCTTGAACTCTCCAGACCAGCCACCAGATGAACACACTTGAGTGACCCTGCTCAATGCTCTGTGGAGCAGAAGAATCTCCCAGCTGAGCCCTGCCCAAATTCCTGACCCAGAAAACTATGAAATAAGTATAAATGGTGTGAGTTTTCAACCACTAAGTTTTAGGGTAGTAATATGTAACCAGATGACTTCTTTCACTCTACATCGTTATCCTCATTTCTCTGCCATCCATGTAATTTACATAAATGAGAAAACTATGGATGAGCCTTCATTTGAATATCCACTGCCATTGACCCTAACCATGGCCCTTTAACTTTAGACAGCCCCTTTGCTCTCACTCATGACTTTAACACATAAAGCTGGCCTTCCTGCAGGAACACCCAGAACACATTAAGGTCTTCTATAGGCGAGTGCCAGAGAGACACGTTTCTGCCAATGACTTGTGCAGTCAAACTCTCTACCCCTGAAATATACCTTCAATACCAATGACTTGTGACTTGTATGTGTTCTCTGAGGCTGTGTGGGGATAGCCAGGTGAGTTCAAAGGGCATGAGATGACTTTGTAAATTCCATTTATGACACCTTCTAATCAGGTTATCTTGGGTAGGCTTTTTGATCTCCCTAATCCTCAACTGTGGGGATTAAATAAATTAATTTATCCAGAAACCCTTGCATCATGCCTGCTGCTGAGAAGATACACAGAAATGTCTGTTGCAATGAAACAAAATACCTTTCATCCACCTCTGGCAACATTTCAGAATTTTCAGTGCATGTGTGGTCTGATTTTTCTAATCTTTGGTTTTAATTACAAATGAATATCATTCAATCATTAAATTATAAGATCTTTAAAAATAGGCAAAAGTCATAAGATGCCTGAGAGCGTGTGCTTTGCAGTCAGACTGATCAGTGTCAAAACTTGGTTCCACCATTAACTTGTTGAATGATCTTGAGAAAGTTACTTAACCTTCCTGTGTCTCAAATTTCTCTTTTGTCAATATAATATATAATGCCTTTTCCTAGGACTGTCCTGATGATTGGCAATGATATGAGCAAAACATCTCCCCACCCTTACTCTAGTTTTGCCTGGTCTTTGTGTAGCCAGGCCAGTGAATGGGTATGGTAAGTGAGACCGACAGCCAAGAGCATTGCCAACTCAGGTTCAAACCTGCTAGCCAGCCCTGGGCACCTTGCTAACTTTCTGTGTTTCGTTTTATCTAGAAAATACCAATAATTCAAGTATCTACCTCAAGGGGTTCTTGTAGAGATTGCAAGATGGCACAGAACAGTGTCTGGATCTTAGGATTAACAAGTTTTTGCTGCTATTATTACTGTTATTACTTGAAAGTTGCCTGGACTAGAAAAAAATATGCACATACCTGGAGGTGTGGGCAAAGATAGGTCTTCTGCATCTGAATGCATACAAAAAAGCAATAGGTTAATCTCTTTGGGATGACAAGGGTGTGGGCAGGAGATGAAGAGGAGAGGACTATGGGCTTTCTGAGTATAGGAACCCAGAGTACCAGAACCGCCCCCTGGGCAACTTCAGCCCTACTCTGGCAAGGTCTTTGGCCATGCGGGCTGGGTCAACTCTCCTGTGCAGCCAGGGCTGGATTACCCTTGGCCTCTTTTATGCAGAATCCCTGGACTACTTGTTAAAATGCAGATTTCTGAGCCCCTTGGGGACGGATCCCTGGAATCTCTATTTAATGCCCCAGGTGGTGCTGGTGTTCACTAACACTGGAGACCTCGCCTGTGCAACCCTAGAGCTGCCCATGGCAGGGCCTGTGTCTGAGGCCAAGGCCTAGTCTGGAGGAGATGCTGGAGGAAGGAGCAGGTAGATGGATGGATGGAGGAAAATCCCACCCGGGACACAGTTTTTCAAAATGTTTTCAACCACAGCATCAGAAATTATTGCCTCAGAGGGGAGAAGGTACCTGAGCAGACGACACCGGCGTCCTCGTGGTGGCCACAGTTGTGCTCCGACCAGCCCGAGTGGGCACACTGGCCCAGGTAGTGCTCCACCCCGGAGCACTGCATGTTGTCCAGGAAGATGTCTCCTGAGCCTGGGCCGAAGTGGGCTTCGCCTGGGCTAGAAACAGCCTGTCCACACCTGAGTTGCCGGCATACGACCTCGGCTTCGTTTAGGTCCCACAGGTCGTCGCACACGGTGCCCCAGGCCCCCTGGTGGAGGACCTCCACGCGTCCTGAGCACCGGCCGGAGCCGCCCACCAGCCGCAGCTCTGGCCAGTTCCCTGCAGACAGAGATGTCTGTTTGTGAGCCCCCAAAAGACCCCACCTGGGTCCACCAGCACCAGGCTCAGAGGCAGGTTGCAGGGAGCCCCCCCCCGGTCTTCAGCCTTGGGGCTTGCTCATCACATTTCTCATGTGTCCCTGCATGGCAGGTGGTGGGGTCTTCAGTCAATTTCATCTTATTTCAAGTACTTAGCGATTGTCTTTCACAGTAGGCACTGACGCTACAGCTCTAAACCAGGAGATACGGTTTCTGCCCTCGGGGAGCCTGGAGTCTATTAATTAGTCAAATACAGACACTGCCACAGTGCACTATTCCACGCTGTGATGAGTGCGAAGGAAAAGAACAGGTTTCTACCAAGGGAATGGTAGAGAGGAGGGGCCTGAGGAGATGCCTCTTAAAAAGTCAGAAGGAGCTGGTCAGGGAGGAGCTGGGCAAGTCCCAGCAGAGGGAATAGCATACGCAAAAAGACCATGAAACGCCATTTCATTCTGTGTGCGTCTCTAGAAACTATTGACTTACATACATAGACATGCACGCATGCGTGCACACACACACACACACACACGCACACACGCACGCACACACGCACACACGCGCACACACGCATGCACGCACGCACACACACAAAGCCATCACCACATGTAAAAATCAAATGCAATTCCAGATAAGACTTTGTAACGGCATCTCAGTGGTGTGAAAATTTCTGCAGTTTAGACAAGGAGGGAACTTAAAGCTGGAAGAACAAGGAGCTCAAGGACAAAATCAAGAACAGCTGATATTTCACTCCCACTGACAAAAGGTGTGACTGACCTGGATTGTTAAAAAGTGACTCCTCGGCATCTGTTTGTAGAGAGAATAAGCATGTCAGCATTTTTAAAAATCCTGACTTTAATAACTGAAGATGAGGATTTTAATTATATCCCTATACACGTTTATGAATCTGATATGGAAAAAATTAGTCCTTTAAATAACACAGTACAGGGAGAAGCAGGTTCGTCTGTGGCTATAAAAGTCAGCTTCTCCCTGGTTGTTGGTTTGCTGCCACACTGTGGAAAAACATCTGGATGTGAAGGAAACATTTGGGATGATCTGGCTTTAAGTATTGATTTTGTAGCAGATGAGTTTCACTTTGGGGGTCTTTGGGGTCACCTCCCATTTCGACAATCATCCTCTAGAGCATCAGAACTTGGGAACAGCATGCACCCATGAGGCTGTGACTGGGTTATACATGTCGCACATGCACACAGATGGATGGATGAATGCACCAACGCACAAGACAACGCTTTTAAATATGCGCCTCGAATGGAAAGTCATAGGTAGCAGGTGCTGACGTACAACTGAGCTGCTTCTTACAGGGACAACTCTGTGTAGTGGGCACCACTTCTAGTTATGGTTACGGATTCTTCCAAGTCACATCGGATATTACAGCTGTTAGTTTACCAAAAGGCATCTCATTATCAGAAAGGGTTATTAACCGACATCCCTGAGGTGGCTAACTTACTCCTACCTAACTGCTTATGCACGAGTCAATCCAGAGTATTTAAAAAAATTGTCACAAGGCAGAATTACCAACTCTAAGAGAGTTTAGGTATTGCTCACATACAGCCTGTGTGTCTGCCCTGGCTCTGGGAGCCAGACTCGGGCTACTGCTCCGACCTCTCCCCCAGCCTCACCGTCTCAGGCTGCCTCTCTTCCTGAAAAGTTCTCATCATTAAATGTGTTCTTTGCACAATTCTGTAAAGCACATGTACTTTTGGCAATACTTATTACCAAATTAGAAAATCAGAAGGTTTTGTTCTGGAGGCTAGCAGTTCAAACCAAGTCAAAGCTAAGTTTTAACCAAGTTAAAAGAGATACAGCAAAAATTGAACACTACGTGTTTGAGGATCCTGTCTCTGCCCCTGGCTGATCCGAATGCTAGCAGGGTGGTCTCGAAGCACTCTGGGACTGGCAGTGCCCAACTGAGAGGGGACAGGATACCTGAGCAGATGACACCGGCGTCCTCGTGGTGGCCGCAGTTGTGCTCTGACCAGCCCGAGTGGGCGCACTGGCCCAGGTGACGCTCCACACCTGCGCACTGCAGGTTGTCCAGGAAGATGTCTCCTGAGCCTGGGCCGAAGTGGGCCTTCCCGAGGGCGGACACGGCCCGGCCACACCGCAGCTGTCTGCACACGACCTCAGCTTCGTTCAGGTCCCACAGGTCATCACACACGGTGCCCCAGGCCCCCAGGTGGAGGACCTCCACGCGTCCTGAGCACCGGCCTGAGCCGCCCACCAGCCGCAGCTCTGGCCAGTCCCCTGCAGACAGAGACCCGCGACTGCTGTCCTGAGGGGGCGCTGCACCCTTCCTGTGACCTAGCGAGCCCCCCATTCCCACGCTGTTGTGAGGGAGGGAGAACCTGGTCAGAGCTAGTTAACTAGTCAGCCACCCGGCGGGAAGTTGACAAGTCCTTAGGATTGTTGGTAACATTTAGTCTAAAAAGTCCGTTAATTGAGTATCTATTTTGGCAGAGGTATATGCTAATCTGTTTTAACTAAATATGGAAAAACATTATAAACAACTTGCACAATGACTTGTGATTTTATGAAGCTCTTTTTTCTGTGTGTGTGTGTGTGTTCACCTTCACATTTATAAAATAACTCAGGAAGGCGAGTAGAAGATTATTAATATACCAATTTTATCTACAAGAAACTGAAAGGTGGAAAAGCAAAGTGATTCACCCCAAACCCACATTCGGTAAGTAGCAGACCTAAACTAAGGTCTCCTGATTCCAAAGTTCACTGTTTTTTTCTCTCTATTCTAGCTCACTGCCTCTGGAAAGGCTCTGACACTCTATTCACTTTGAAAAGGCTATTAGTGACACGGATGTGATGCTAACTATGCTCAGAACTGTTACAACAAGCAGAGGCAGAATACCAACACAGGGTGCTTATAAGCTGCTCAGGCTTTGTCTCTGAAAGGCGCACACACACACACACACACACACACACACACAAATGAATTTTGCTTGTCCTGGGATGCTAGAGCCAAAAGATCCCAAAAGTTTTGAATGGCCCTTAAGGTTTGGGTAGAGTCGATTGGCCCATTTGCAAATACATGAACTATTTGCAGTTGGCCAAGTTTCTGTGCACGAAGCAGGTACGGAGAGGAAAGGACGCTTGCTAAACGAACGGGTGCATTTCAGGGCTTACCTGGTCTTGCTGTTACTGTCTTGGGTGTTGCTGTCGGGATGGCTGTGGAGACAAGAAGATGCCCTTAAATCAAAAGGGAAGACTTGGCAAGTCAAGAGGGCAGCATTCTGAACCCAAGCTTCATGAAATGCCAGGATTCTGGCAGATTCTTTCTCCCTATAATCTCTATAATAAGTAACCTCCCAAATTGTGTTTTGATGTTTCTCATATGTGTGAGGTCCAACAGGATAATATGCTCTTCTGCTCAGTTACTGGAAATATAATAATATTTAAATTGTGCTATTCTGTGTTAAAATGCAAACATTCACAATCAGTGTCTTTTTGGGGAAAACAGCCGTTTCTTCTGTTTGCTTCCGTGTTGTCAGCTTTCCCTCAATGCACAGTATCTGATTAGGTCTGTCTTATTGTCTTTGATAAAAATAAGGAATGAGGAAATCAAACTGACAATTATCAATATTCAGTGGCCCGGCTGTTGACAGGTGTAACTTGGTTCCGATGTGAACGGGCATCACACCTGTGCAAAAACCGTGCAGACGGAATCTCTCCGCTACGGTAGATTTATATGGGGAACCAGGAAACATCCATGAGAGACAGCGAATGATGGCAGAAGCACCAGGAGAGGGGACAGAGGAAGAAACAGGCGCTGGGGGTGAGGGTTAAGTAACAGCATGAACGGGACTCACTGATTAGCTGTGGGGTCTGCGGCGCTGCCTCTGCAAACACAAGGGAAACGTCGTCAGCAGCTGTTTGATGACAACTAAGGTGACTTTCCCCGATCCACTCTGTGACACAGAGCATCTCCCGTGTGTTTATAACACGTGTCCCAAGCTTGCTCACTGAGTCACCCTGGCACTCGCTGAGAGTACAGGACGCTGCCCGGAACGTCTGGCTGGCTATCTGCGGTTCTGTGAGTGCTGCCTATTTTCTCTTATGTGAATAATGCAGGACCTTGGATAATTACTCAACCTGTCAAGCCTCAGTTTCTTCACCTGTAAAAGGGGCAGAACCATGGGTCTGTGTGAGGAAAACTCATGTAAGATGCTTAACACGCTGCCTGCCATATAATAGGCATTCCGTAAATGTCAGCTGTTACTTTGAGTGTTTTCATTACTGGTGATGTTGTTGTTACCTAACCTTGAGCACACTGCGCTCCCACAGAAACCCTTGGCTTAGCTTCCGCCTGCCTTCTCGTCGCACACCTCACGCATCCCCTCCCTGGGATCCTGCTGTTCTCTCGCCTGAGCCGCCTTCTCTCTGTTCTTCAGTTACAGCCTTGCGGCTGTGAAGCCAACTCCAAGGCTGTTTCCCCCAGTGTTTTCCTTAATACTCGAAGCCTTCATTGCTCTCTCTCTTTCCTGATGTCTTTTGTTGAGATGCATGCACTTGTCAACTGAGTACCTTCTAGTCTATTCATCTGCTCTGTTTGTTTGCCTTAGTCTTGTACATTCTATTTGTCATCTGATCTCATCACTGTGTTTGTCGTGAACTCCCTCTAGGGTGTGCTCCAGCCTCTCTCGGGCTGGGGCCATGCCTTCTTCTTCCGTAGGTCCGGAAACACCCACCCAGTGCTAGATTCGGAGTAACTTCAGAAACGACTTCCTAATGGGCTGTGACGAGATGTTCATGTGGAACTAAAAAGCCCATGACAAAGCTGTCGATCACTGAACATTTATGACATGCCATCATTTGCTGAGCGCTCCCCTTGTGTCATTCCGTGCAACTCTCACAACAAACCTAGGAAGTGAGCTTCCCTTGTTACCCCCACTATACAGGACAGGAATCGAGGCCAGGAGAGGTTAAGTTGCTCTCCAAGGCCACAGAGTAAGTGGCAGGATGGGAACGGCACCCAGGCCGAGAGCTCAGCTCTAGAGCGGTTGCTCTTAACCGCCGTTCTTACCCTTGGGAGCAGAATAATAATAAGCAAGGAAGTTCTTCCCTATGTTGTTGACACTGCGGAAGTACACGAGGGTCATGGAGCTGGAGGAGGAGGCGTAGGTGAGGTAGAAACCGGAGCAGGTCTTCCCCAGGGACTGTGCTGAGGCAGGAGGGCCGTCCAGGATTTCGAAGTACTCATTGGTGCAGTCGAGGCTGGGGAAGGAAACACCGTGGGAAGACCTTAGAGGTGTGCCGTGAGACAGACGCGTGACTGCATTACTGCAAAGAGGCCAGACGCAGATTAAAAGCCTGTCAGTCACTCAAACATAGCACAGATTCCTTTTATCCCAGGTTTTCTCTCCGAGAGCCGTTGCTTTAAGGGAGTGGGACTGGAACGAGAGGAGGAAGGAGGAGGCGGGCACGAAGCCTGCTCAGGGGCTGGGGGCAGCCTGGGACTGCAGGACACCCCACGGCCTAGGCCCAGGGCAGGGCCAGGCAAATCGAGGCAATTTCACCATGTGGAAACTGGGGCGGGGGGAGCCCAGAGGGGAGAGAGGCTGCTCGCTTCTTGTGGGCCTGCCAGCAGGAAGGGGATCCAGGTTCCAAATAATCCACTTAAAAGCTTTCGGTAGCCAGCCTGCCTAGAGAGAAGTGGGCTCCCAAATCTGTCCCGGTTTTGCAGACGTCATCTGATTTTGTGAGCTGTTGCTCCTCACTGTGAGGTTTCGCCCAGATGCTGCTAGTGCTAGAATCAGAAAACCATTTCCACTCAACCTGAGTAGTTATCTATTCCAAGCAATATTTTGATTAAGCAAAATTCAAGAGTAATACATAATTTAAGTTGTTCTTGGAGGTTAATCTCCATAAGAAATTCATCATGAATTTGTCATTTATGTATCATCTATGAGTGACATCAACATTGACTATTTACAACATTAAAACCTAAAATTCCTGATTTATTAGGTCTAGGATATCCTGAGCTTGCAACTTTAATGAGCAGGACAGAACATACACTCTCACTCCTCTCTCCCTTTCTCTCTCTCTCATGCACACACCCACCTATCCAAAGTATATAAGGTGAAT
This sequence comes from Cheirogaleus medius, assembly GCA_008086735.1. Lineage (NCBI taxonomy): Eukaryota > Metazoa > Chordata > Mammalia > Primates > Cheirogaleidae > Cheirogaleus > Cheirogaleus medius. The sequence continues at coordinate 6,690,576 of VBSM01003144.1, forward strand.
TTCATTTTAATTAAAAATTCATGGAAGCTCACAAAAATCAATTGTATTTCTCTGTACTAGCAACAGGCATGTAAAAACCAAAATTAAAACGCAATGTCATTTACAATCACTCCAAAAAAAGAAATATCTAAAGTATAAATCTATAAAATATGTAGATTTATATGCTGAAAATTACAAACAGCTGACATAAGAGATAATACCAAACACTAGCTAGCTAGGATGGGAAGAAAGCAGATTTGCCAGATGTTGCTGGTGGGAATGTAAAATGACAGTCACTCCAGAAAATAGTCTGGCATGTTCTTAAAAAAGCTAAATGTGTATTTACCATAAAACCTAGCAATTGTACTCTTGGAAATTTATCTCAGAAAAATGAAAACTTAATGTTCAAACAAAAATCTGTATATGCATATTCATAGAAATTTTAATTATAATAGCAAGAGACTGGAAGCAATCCAAATATCCATCAGTGGGGGATGTTAAACAAACTGTGATACATCCGCACAAATGGAATTCTTCTCCAATAAGAAGGAGCACACATGAGGCTACTGCACTGTAGTCCAGGCAACAGAGTGAGACTCTTGTCTCAAAAGAAAAGCAAACTATTGACAGGTACAACAGTCTGGATGGACCTCAAGGGCATTGGGCTGGGCGAAAAAGTCCATCTCAAAAGGTTCCATACTGTGTGATTCCTTTTATAGAATGTTCTCGAAATGTCAGACTTTAGAGATGGAGAACAGATTAGTGGTTTCCAGGGGACAGAGAGGGGGTGAGTTTAAAGGGTAAAGGAATTGTTCCTTTGTGGTTAGGGAACCGTTCTGTATCTAGAATATGGTGGAGGTTACATGAATGCATACATGGAATCAATTGCACAGAAGTACACACGTATGTGTGCATACATACACACGTACACGTACACAAATAAGTGCATATGGAAAATGGTGAAAACTGAATAAGGTCTATAGTTTAGCTAACAGCATTGTACCAATGTCAACCTCCTGGCTTTGATATTGTTCTGCAGTCAGAAAAGGTGCCACCACCGGGGGAGGCTTGGTGAGGGCTACACAGGACTCCGTGCATTATTTTTGCAACTTCCTGTGCGTCTATAATTATCTCAGAATAAAAAGTTAAAAATGCACAAAAGACTCTTTTGCTTATGAGAACCAACCATGGGAATAAATGATTGGGATTTTAAACACAGTGTTTGTTTCTGGAGATTTATCTTCTTCTTTTATTTGGAACTTATTTCCCTGTTTCTTCATTTTTCTAGAATCTCTGTGTTGGTTTCTGAGCATTAGATAAGACAACTGCCGCTCCCGGTCTTATCAGACTGGCCTCGTGTAGAAGGATCTCACCAATCCACCTGGCCAGAGATTCTAGGGTGCCTCTCAAATCTTTGTGTTTGTTCCAACTCCGGTCTCTGTTTTTGGTGGCCCCGGGAGATTAGGATGTGCCAAGTCTTGTTACCCTGTGACAGATAAGATACAATCCAGATCCTCTAGATGCAGCTGGAAATGTTGGGGTGTTGGATGTGTGTTTTGTTCTTTCTGTCCTCAGGGTGCAGCTGAGGGCAGGTGCTTATCTCCCACTCTCTTCGCTGGGGAGAGCAGCCGTAGCACACGTGTGCACTCGCTCGTGTTCAGACTGCACCCCGCAATCCCAGGACAGCTGCCGGAAGTGGTCCTGTTGTATGTCCACCTCTTTGCTTTCTGTGGACTAGGAGACTGCAATGTAGAGCCCCATCAACTTGAGACAATCCACAGATTGGGAGAAAATTGTCACAAATCATACATCTAGTAAGGAACTAATATCCAAAATATGTAAGGAACTGAAATTACTCAATAACAAAAAAAAAAATCACCCTATTACAAAGGGTAAAGGACATGAATAGACCTTTCTCAAAAGAAGACATCCGAATGGTCAACAGGTATATGCTCAACATCACGAATATCAGGAAAATGCAAACTAAAACCTCAGTGAGGTATCACCTCACACCTGTCAGAATGACTGTTATAAAAAAAGATGAAAGATAACAAATATTGGCGAGAATGTGGAGAAAAGAGAACTCTTACACACTGCTGGTGGGAATGTAAATTAGTACAACCATTATGGAAAACAGTATGGAGGATCCTCGAAAAACTAAAAATAGAACTACCATATGATCCAGCAATCCCACTTCTGGGTATGTATCCAAAGGAATTGAAATCAGTATGCCACGGAGATATCTGCACTCCTATTTTATTGCAGTATTATTCACAATAGCTAAGATATGGAAACAACCTAAGTGCCCATCAATGAATGAATGGGCAAAGAAATCGTGTGCACACACAATGGAATACGATTCAGCCTTAAAAAGGAAAAGAACTCTGTCATTTGCAACGTGGATGACTCCAGAGGACAATATGGTAAATGAAATAAGCCAGGCACAGAGAGAAAAATACTGTATGATCTCACTTATAGGTGGAATCTAACAAAGTCAAATTCATAGAGGTGGGGAGTAGAACGGAGGTTGCCAGAGGTGGGGGGATGGGGTGATGATGGTCGAAGGGCACAAAGTTTCAGTTAGACAAGAGAAAGAAATTCAAGAGATATATTGTGCAACATGGTGATAGTTAATAAGAATGTATTGTGTATTCCAAAATTTCTAAAACAAGTAGAATTTAAATATTCTTAACACACAGAAAAGATAAATATGTAAGGTGGTGAATATATTAATTAGCCTGATTTAATCATTTCATAATGCAAACATGTATAACACACATTGTACCCCATAACTATATATAATTATTATTTATCAATTAAAAATAAAATTTTAAAAACTACACAGTGTACTTAAGTAACATGCTCAGGACTTACTTAAGATACGGAAACGCCAGCAGTATGTGATCAGTTGCATTCGCCTTGATTTCCCACACACAGGTTATGTTGTCGTGCATTTCATTCTGCGGGGGATTCCTAATCGCTCCAGAAGAGTTAGTGATGATGCCGCCACATGGAGATTTTTCTAGATGCAGAAATGTATTTTATCATTTCAGTTTTTTCATTGTTCAGCTTACTAATTTTGAAATTCATATCTTTTTTTCTTTTCACTTTTTTTTCCCAAAAAAGGTTTCATTGGTCATTACTTTGGTAATGACTTTGGGTATGCCTTAGGACATATCAGAGGTATAAACTAGTTCTAAAAAGTCTTGCAAAGTTAGGAAATTAGGGCATGAACACATCTGACTTTTGAAACATTTCTCATCTCTTTTGAGAATTCTACCACTGACATGAGGTTCCTGGGAAGAGCTCTCATCTAACTAATATGAGCCAGAATCTTTCCCACTGGTCACTCCCTAGTTGTGGGCTCTGTAGCTTTGATTTTTGTCCAGTCACTGGTAGTAATGAATAAAGTTCTGCTTCCGTTTTCCCAATTAAGGCCGAGCCAATGTGGAGCCTCTGCCTATATGAGATGGCAGCATGCATCCACCATCAGTTGTAATTTATTACAATTACATTCTTAAAAATCCACTATTAAGTAGAAAGACATTGCCCTGTGTCACTGACCCCTCTAATACTGATGACAATTTGTGTCCACCTGTCCTCCCACCTGTCCATTTGTTTCTCCACCTGCCTTTCTCGTCTGTTTATCCACCTGTCCAACATTCAGCCCCAAATTAAAGGCGATGCCAGTGGCGATGGAAACAGCTGGCTTTTCTCCATCACATTATCTGGCTGTGTGAGAACTGGCCCTAGTCACCTAGCTGTGTCTAGAAGGACCAGCCAGGCTCTCCTGGCATCAGTCTTATTTTAGTCCTTTATCCCCAAGTGGTGCTAAGAGAAGTTCAGTGGAGCTTCTGGAAGTCCAAGGCACAGGCTAGAACAGAGGGAAAAAATGGCAGGTGAAAAAGAAGGGACGCGGAAGGAGGACAGAGGTCATTAGAGAAGCGGGAAGGGTGGAGAAGAAGCATGTGCTCGTCATGGTGGAAGCCCTCTAAAATCACGGCCTTGGGTACCACCCTGGCAACGCTGCTGTGTCAGAGGTTGCATGCCTGCCCTTCGCTCATGGCGTCCGTGCTGGGAGCCAAAAGGCTGGCATCACTTGGTTATCAGGACTTCCTTCTTAGACTAAATAGAGATAAAACTGGAACAGAAATTCATTTGCCTTCGTTATTGGGCTCATCCCCCAGAACACAGGCTCAGAGGGGTGACCCAGACAGGGCAGTCATGCTCTGGCTCAAATTTCTTTGAAGAATCACTCGGGGCTTGAGCTAGAAGATGATGATCAGGGCAGCCAAGGACACAAAATTCTTACCTGCAGCCACTGTCTCTGCCGGGGCAGCCAACGGATGACCTGTCAAACACACAAAGGACACATGGACTGTTGGCTGGTGCTGAGGTCCACACCCCCATCTGCAAATGAGAATCATGAGGAGCTTGCAACAAATACACTGTCTGGGCCCTCCTGGAACCACTGAGCCAGGGTCTCTGGGGGAGAGGCCTGAGCACGGAGGGGATTTTAACATGCGGGAGGGAAGATGCACTGAACTAGATCCTTCCCAGCCTTTGACGCATTATTCTTGTCATGCACGCAAATGAGATCAGTTTAAATTTGGACTCTAGGGAAACTAAAGACATGAAATTCTGGCTCCTGGAGCCTCTTCCCAAGTGACTCAAGGGTTGGACTTAGGAGGTTGTGATATAAGAACAGGAGGAAGTACCAACTCACTAGTTCCTTTGACCTGGTGCTGCTCAGGGATACTGAGTCAGGACTAAAGATGCTGTGGGTCCTCCGTGCCCCCAACATCTCTCCCACCATGACACTCAGCTCAGCACCTGCCACTGAAGATTCTCTCCCTGGACCACTTCGCTCTCACCTGCTAGAGTTGACAGCCCTCAGGGGGCATGCACTAAGCTTTACCAGACCTTGTCAGATCAGCTGTGTAACTTGTTCTCTGACTGAGTGCTGGCTAACAGCAGGGTCGGAGGGACCCAGGGTCTGATGAGGGAGAGAGGGCGCTGGCATGGAAATCTGGCATGGCGCTGGGGTTGGGAGTGTGTGGGGAAGCCGGCAGCAGTGGAAGCTCTGCGGGGCCAGGGCTGCACCAGGAACAGGAAGGCTGAAATGCAACTGGCTCACCTTGACTGCGCCCAGACTCGGCCCATGGGCCATTACCACTGGGCAGGAATCACCCTTGACTGTCTCCATATCTTAGCCACCCCCTACCCATCCATTTCTCATTGCCACCCCCTCTGCGGCCCTCAGAACTAACAAAACAAAAGGGCTATACAGAAGTCTGCAAAATCGAGACTCTGTTTCCTGTGTGTGAAATGCACGGGGTGGGGAGGGGGGGTAGGAGGAGAGGTAGAAAGCGAGGCTGGACTCGGTGATTTCTAAGGCACTGTCCAGCTCTCCCGTGGGACAGTCAGGTGACTCCACATCTCTCAGTCACTCCACTGGCTTGGAGAACAAGACACATCCCATTTCCAGCAGAGCTTCCTCCCCAAGATTTTACAAGCTGCACATACAAACCTCGGCTTCCCTACCTGGCGGTGGGACAGTTGGATACTCAGCATCTGTACGTGTGAGAGATGAGAACATCTGCCGTGAGCGGATAAAGTGCCAGTTCGTTTTCAGTAGTTATTTTACACTGTCATTAGCAAAGTGCTCTCTAGGCAGGTGCGGAAGCCGGGCCCCGCCTGGGAAGGGAGCAGGGGTTTACCTGAGCAGATCACGCCGGCGTCTTCCCCACGACCACAGTTGTGGGAAAACCAGCCACTGTGGGAGCATTCCTCCAGGTGCCGCTCGTCCCCCCTGCAGCGCACGTCGTCGAGCAGAATCTTCCCAGAACCTTCCCCAAAGTGGGCTTCGGCAGGCGCTGAGACGGCCCAGCCGCACCCCAGCTGCCTGCAGACGATGTTTGCTTGCGGAAGGTCCCAGAGGTCGTCGCACACGGTCCCCCAGACTCCCTGGTAGAAAAGCTCCACGCGGCCCGCGCAGTGCCCGAGGCCGCCTACCAGCCGCACCGGGGCCCAGCCTCCTGGGGAGGGACAGAGCGGTCAGGGGCGGCAGCTGCGGCCTCTGCTGCTGGTGACTGCACTGTCAACTACCCGACCTTGCGCCCCTGTCCTCATCTTCCACGACATTGCTACAGAAATCCCTGGACGTCACGAGGGACCCCAAGCCGTTTCCCAGACACGGCTGCTCTAGGAAGCCTACGATGGCTTTCTTAGCCACACTGGTTTAAGTCAGCTTGCCTGTGGGAGGTTGTTTAGAAAAGTGGCCACGGTTCTCTTTCCTGTGCTCAGTGACCCTGCGCCCCCGCTCACCAGGAGGCTGAGCCTGTATTCTCGCTGCTTGCTTGGCCGGCAGAGCACGGCAGAAGTCCTGCTGCACCACGCAGAGCGGAGGCCGGGAGATCCCAGACAGACTTCAGCTCACCCCTGGGAACTCTGAGAGCATCACGTGAACAAGCCTGAGCTAGGCATGTGGCCTTGTCACCTCTGTCACCTTGGATGACCGCTATGGAATTGCCAGACATGTGAGGGAGGCCATCCAAGGCCAGGCAGTCTTCAACTGACCTGCCAGCTAGCCACAGATGTATGAGCAAACCCGGCCAAGATCAGCCGAGCCCACCCCAGGCGGGCAGAGCTGCTCGGCTGCCCCATAGACTCATGAGCAGTTAGAAATGGTGGTTATTTTAAGCCACTATGTTTTGGCAGTGGTTTTACATGGTAACTAATACACTATTCTTTATCCATACCTGTTTTTATATAACCTGTCCCACCCACAGCCAGGAGGAGGCACAAGGCCAAACCCTTGTGCCCATGATTGAGTCTGCCTGGTCAGGTTGAGAGGACTGGAGTGTACAGCTGACTCCAGAGGAACCGATCTACCGGCGGGATTGGGTTACATTCTCTCCACTGGATATTTGAAATTGGGAAGACAGCTGGAAGACCCAGCGTCTGGCACTTGCGTTTGGGGCAGCCATGGTAGCTCACATATGGGTGGGTAAGAGAATAGAGACACCGGCCGTTCAGAATAATGACTCCTGAGAGGGGAAAGAGAGGAAGAAGGAGATCCCCAGTGTGAGAGGACGGCTCTGCGGCAGTGGTACGGTTTGGGGGCTGGGCCCATCCAAATCTCATGTTGGAAACTGATCCCCAGTGCTGGAGGTGGGGCCTGGTGGGCGGTGTTTGGGTCACCAGGGGCAGATCCATCATGAATGGCTTGGTGCTCTCCCCCGCGATAATGAGCGAGTTCTCGCTTTGTCAGTTCACAAGAGCTGGTTGTTTAAAAGAGCCTGGCTCCTCCTTCTCCCCTCCTGCCCCTTTCTGATCATGTGACATGCCTGCTCCCCCTCACCTTCCGCCTGGACTGGAAGCTCCCTGAGCCCTCACCAGAAGCAGATGCTGGCACCGTGCTTCCCGCACAGCCTACAAAACTGTGAGCCGGAGGCACCCCTTTATAAATTACCAGCCTGGGGTAGTTCCTTTATAGCAACACACATATTAACACAGGCAGCTCAATTCCTTTTTTGTTTGTGCTCCCTCAACTGGGTTCTCTAAGATCCCCCTACACACCAGCCATAGACTCCCTTCCATTAACCTTGCTCAAGTGGGTACTTGTACCATGGAATCAAACGCTCACCCTTCAACAAATGTCTCACATTTCCCTTCCTTCCTACCATTCACGTGGCCTAAAGTGCGTGGTCTCCCCTTGCTGCCTACTGAAATCCCTCCACCCTCCCAATTCCTGCCCAACTGCCTCCATCCTTGAAGCTCTGTGACCGCCTGGACTAGGACTGACCATTTCCTTTCCCTGTGCCCTTTGCGAGGGTGCTCCTGGGCCTGGCCAGGGACGTGCACGTCTCATCTCCCCAGCAGGTGGGACGAGAGGAAGAGTGAAAGAGCAGTGGCTGTCAGGGAGCAGTGGCCGGGGAGACTGGGCCTGGAGCTCGGCACACCTGACTGGCCGTGTGGCCCCGAGGGTAATAGCCATTACTCACACACCGTCAGGAGGCTGGAGAAAGTGACAGCCCTCAGGGGAGGGGACTCCTTAGGGCTTGTTCAACAGGGGAGGGGACTCCTTAGGACTTGTTCGACAGTGGGGTGTGGTCACAGCTGCCACAGAAGTGCGTGCAGAGAGCATTCACCTGGGGGCACGCAGCCACGTGGGCCCTGGTCTGGGGTGCAGGGCAGGGCCTCTCATGTACAGCACAGACCACTGTCTCCCTACGTCATTTTTTGTTTTAGTTTTGCTTTGCTTAAATTTGTCTATATTCATGGGGTACAAGTATAATTTTGCTACACTGATGTATTGCACTGTGGTGAAGCCAGGGTGTTACAGCTTTCTGTGTACAAGACTGGTCTCCCTACTAAACTGCAATCTCCCTGAGGATCGAGACTGTGTCCAGGTCATCAACGTATTCACTAAAGGGCCTGGGTCAGTGCTCAGCACATACTAGGCTTGCAAGATAAAAAGTCATTAGGCAAGTGAAAAAAAAGAAACATTAGGGTTTGAATTCAGGCGAATGAAACTCAGAGACAACAATGGTGCCTTTGGTCATCGCCATGCTCCCAAGGCCACGGCCAAGGGCCAGCAGCTATAGCACCTGCTGGGCACTCTCTTCCACCAGGGATGTGTTCGGTCCCTGGGGCAGTGACAGTGGTTCCTCTTGTTCTCCCTGAATCTTTTAGTTGCACAACTATATTATGGGAATCAGCGGGTCCAATATTTCACTCCTGCCTTATTTGGCCTCAGACTGAACCTAATTTTTGAAAACCCAAGACCCAACTCCAGGCTGGGTATCCTGCAATATTACTCATCTTTGATCTCAGCAAAACATCACTTTCAAGGGCCTCGGCCACCTCCCTCTTTGCTAACTCTGTAAGGACATCTTGTCCTGCCCCAGGCTCTAATCTGGAAAGTGTTGTCTCCTGCCATCAGGGAGTTTAACTGCCTGACTCCTCCCCTGCCTGGCACAATCCCTTGTCCCCCCATGCTCCACTCCCTGGCTTAGACTGGTCTCCTGGCATGCCGCCCCCCTCGGGTCTGGATGGAGACCCCTTCCTGGGCACCGATGGCTCATGCACTCCCCTGTCACAGCGTCTGCCACACTCTGTTACGACGTCCCAGAGGACTCAGCCCACATGAGGGTCCGCTCTGTTCACTGCTCTGTATGTCCCCAGTGACATGCGCTCACTCACTCACTTGTTGTCGAATGAACGCAGTTGTTCAGAAGACAAAAGACAAAAAGACACAGCCCTACCTGGTGGTGCCGAAGAAGGGGGGTGTTGAGCCACTGATACCACCGATGACATGGGAAGCAGGTTCTCACGGGCTAGCGAGGAAGGAAGGAAGGGCTGCCATCAGGGATGGTCACACGTTAGGAGAAGATGCACAGTTGCTTCAGGGAGGCACCTGCCTCCTCCCAGGGTTCAGCAGGAAGAATGATGACACTGCACTCTAAGGCCAGTGGCCTCATATCCCCAAGGTCTCCATTTAGGGAAGAACATGGCATTGTCACCTGGTGACACACTAACATGCACCACATGGCCGTTAGTGAAAGTAAAGCCCGAGGGCAATTGGCCCCAGGTGGCCTGCTGTCTGAGAGACCATCACTGGCTGTCGCCTCGCTCTTCGCGCCTTTTCCTCACGTATGCTACCGTCACGACTTCAGCTAGGATGGACTGAAACGGCACGAGGAGACCCTGTAGGGTGCGGGGACTGACCTATACCTAGACTGTGGCGGTGGGTACACAACTGCACACAAGTACAGATTCACCAAACAGACCTTAACATAGGTGAACCTTATGGTGTATAAATCAAACCTTAATAAATAATAAGATGTATTGATGCATGAATAGGGGAATGATAGATGGATTTATAAATTCATCATAGAATCTAAGTAGAAGATCATTACTGTATTCTTCAAACTTTGCTGTGTATTTGAAAATTTTCATAATAAAATGTTGGAGGAGCGAAGTGCTCCTTAATTTATACTGTAAGTCCTATGACTCCATTTTCCAATGACAACCTCTTGCTTTCCACAGTGGCACGTGCATTATTCAGACAGTCCATGTGGCTGCTTATCCACTGCTTGTTAGGCACACAATGTCAGAGGCATGGGACTGTAGGGAGCATGGGATCCAAGGGGCCTGTCCTAATAACCCGAGACTGAGGGCCAAGGTAATTCACCTGGCGAGAGGCCCACCTGGACTGGATTCCTGCAGCCTGGGGCCGTCCTTCTCCCACACCGCCTCCCTTAGGTCCACATGTGGCCAAAGAAGGAACCACTACAGTGTGAGTGCCTGCACTGGCCAGGTAGTTTTAGGTATCGTCATATTCATGTCCTTATTCAATGCTCTAGTTATTCCTACTTTAATGAGGAGGAAAATGGGACAGAGAGGTGACATAACCCGGCTGTGGTTATATAACTGAGGGTGATCATAGGTCACGTCTGTCTCTCCTGTAAGGATGGAAACCCCATAAAAGAAAAAACCAAAGGGGTTTTGACCATGGCTGTGTCCCCAGTGCTGGGCACAGAGGTTGGCATGTGGTGGACACCTGAGTGAATGAATGAAGCTGGGAATCAAGCAAAGATCTGCCTCTAAACCTCACGATCTTCCCCACATCAGGCTAAGTCTAGTCTATTCCAGCGAATGTCGCACACGGTCGTACCTGTAGGCAGCGCAGCTGTGGAGTCAGCACCTGTCAACGTGAACAGAGATTGTGCCTGTTACCCTGTCTGGACTGGAAAATGTCTATTGGCACTTCCTACACTCGGTTTGTAGGGGAGGCAGAAAGGAGAAAGAGGCTGAGACCCTGCTCTTGAGGATCCTGGCATTTCTTGGGGATTTGAGACAGGAGATGAGGTAGCAAATGCTGAGTGTCCCAGGAGGTGGTGCATCCCCAGGGCCCTTGGGAATCGGGAAGGCCCCATGCACCACGGAGGAGGTGCGGCTCAGGATGGACCAGGTGTGACCTGCACAGCTTGTCATTCATGGAGACTGTTATCCCAGCCACAAGCGGGGCGGGATCAGGAAAGACCAGGGAGTGCTGTGGCCAGAGAGTCAACCAGAGGGACAGATCGGCTTGCAAAGGTCAGTTGGGTCAGAATGTGGAGGGCCCTGTATGTGCCTACTGTCCCCTCCACCTCCCGGCACTGGCACCACGAGGCCCTCTCCTGGCGTTACCCTCCCCATCATCTAGGGCCCCACGAGAGGGATTTGGGACGGAACATCTAATGGTTCATGCTTGACTTTGTCCTACCTTCTGGGTGGTGGGCAGACGGTTCAGCACCTGCCAGAGTGAAGAGAGCATTTGTGTGAACCAGACGGACTCACCATCAGAACTCTCTCTCACTGGTTCTATGGTGTCTCTGCGACCCCAGTGTCCTGAACGAGGCTGCCATGGAGAATTGACACTCTGGCCACCAGCACACAGGGTGGCCTCCTGAGCCCCTGAGGTCATCACGTACTAGCTCGAATGTGCCTTACGGGAGCGCTTCGGAGTGATGGGACCCCCTTCCTGGCCTTTCCACCTGCCTGGCTGCCATTCGGTTGCTCAAAGAAACCCTCCTTGTGGGGGAGCATCTTTTCCCTGGAACATCGGATTGCCTCAGGGAGCCCCAGCTACCTTCCTTTGGGGACCTGAGCTGCTGGCCTCGTCCCAGCAGACTTTCCAAGGGCTGCTGCCAGAATGGCATTCATAGGAGTGGTTTGTGGACAGGGCTGGGAGGCCGACTTTGCTCAGATACACCAGGAACTTCCCACAGTGTATGAGTGTGAGGACCAGCAGTGAGGACAGTTTGCCCTGCTGGGTGAGGGACATGGGATGGTGGGTCGCAGAGGAAAGGACGGTGGACTCCTGGGGTGCAGGGGCATAGGGAGAGGGTCCTATTGTGGACAGGCGTGTCATCTGCAAGTTGCAGGCCGGGCTGAGGGTGTGAAGGGATCCCTGCCGGACACAGCAAAGGAGGTCGAGAGTGGGGAGAGCATCACCTTGTGAGCCACTGCTGGGCCCCGCCGTGCCCTGCCTCAGTGGTGACGATGCGGGCAAGGTGAGATGGTGGCCTCTGGCCTTGCTCTGTCACTAACTGCTCCTGAGGCCCGAGGAGGCCACATCCTGGCAGGCATGAAGACAACTATTTCTTCCTAATTATTTTTTTTGTGGGGGAGGGGCTAATGATTTTATATGTGATATATGTTTCTTATGGAAACATTTGATAAAACAGACAAACAGAAAGAAAACAATAACAACCCATGAGTCTACCACCCAAGATAACCTCTACATGCACCGTGTTGTGCAGCCTTCCTGACTTTTCTAGGCTTTTATTCATATAAATGCAGATGCACATATATACAAACATATAGAACAGAAATTATTGATGCTGGGTACTCAGGGATTATCTAACAAATATGATACATGGGTAGTGATTTGCAGAGATTCTTCCATAGTCATCCCATGCTGAAGTGGCCTATGCAGTTCTTAGAAATATATAGTTTATCCTTGTAAAATGAGTCCCTCAATTAAAAAAATATATATGCATGTACTTTATCTTACCTACTGCAAGAGTTTCTGGAGAATCTGTGCCTATTAGGGGTCAGGATGGTGGTTTCAGCAAGGTGGAGAGAAAGAGAGAGAAGAAAGAAAGAATTACCTGCCAGATAGGGCACCCCAGAGCATGGACAGCTGATCAGTGGCCCCAGAATCCCTCAATTGGAGGAGCTTATTAAAACTGCTGATTTAGGGGCTTCTCCCTCAGATACTCAGATTTAGGGGTAGGTCTAGGGTGGGACCAGGCATTTTGCACATCTTAACAAATACCTACAGAGATTCCTGGGCATCTGGAATCCAACTCCCGAGGTGTGCTTTGGGGGCTCCACTCCTGCCTTGCATGGGGTACACCTCACTGTGACCCATTGAGGACACTATGGCAGATTCAGTGAGGACAGAGGAGCCCTCAAAAAAGGGGCAGGAATATTCATGGGGGATGGTCTGAGCTATCAGTGCTGGTCCTGCCTCTAGCCCTGGAGGAGCTCTACCATGACTTAACAAAATAATGTTTAGAAGGAAAAGCTTCCCCAAAGCAAAGGACCCAAAGACGGGACCAACCTGGGAGCGTGTCCGACGCAGCAGCAGC